>RJWJ010010622.1:0-46559 GCA_004363605.1 Indri indri | reverse complement strand
AGATGCAGCGGGAATCTTGCAGGACTGTTTAATGGGGCTCCTGGGCCCACACAGGCTGTGGCCAAATCTCCAGGGTGGGAAGAATTTAAGAAGCGGGATATTCCCCCAGTGGCTGGAGGGCTTTCCAGATCCAGCCACCCGAACACTTTCCGGCACACAGCAAAAGAAACTAGTTTTCCTGAACTCATCAGCTTTGGGTGTGACAAAGGTGCCATCGGGCCGAAGTCTAGTGAAGTGATCACAGCACCTGAGCCCCGGGGAGAACCCTGCCTGGTGCACAGTGGCTCCCTTGACTCAATCAGAAAGCCAATTTCAAAGGTATGGAAATAAGCAAAAACTAAAATTTGGGATTTTTTTTCTCTTGATTATTTCTAGAAAGATCTCTTTCCTAGGCATTCACCAAAATGAGCTATTAAAACGTGTACAGTAAATGGTAAACTGTGGTTTCAGCACTTAAAAGTCAACACCTCTTCTCAATTCCAGGTCCTCGGCTCGGTCACACTGTCCCATCTCCCGGCACTCCGGGTTCCTTCCTGCGCCCTCGTTCTCCTCTACTGACTTCCTCTCATTCTACATGTCAGCTTTGACAGGAGTATCCTGAGTGCTGCTCATGAAGTGAAAACGTGCTAAACAAAGAACAGCGATGACAACAAGAGGACATCACTAAGCTGGAAGGCTGTGCCTCGTCTCGGAGGCCACCAACAGGAGCCCCCGGGCTCGGTGTCAGCACCTCAGCTCTCTCTGCAGCCCCCAGCACACCTGCCTCGCTGCCGACGTCACCGGGGTGAACCTTTGCTTCATGTCTGTCTGCCATGACGCTTGGGCTCCCTGAGGGCCAGTGTCTCCGAGTGGCTCACCGCTGCATGCGCTCGCACGGCACATGGCACACAGGGAAAGGAATCCAACACTGAGAAAGGAAGGAGGAGAGGAAACGGACAGAACCTCCAGGGACCATGGGTGGGAGGGGTGGACCCAGTGGCCACAGGCAGCGACCTGCGTTCTCTGTGACTCACTGTCTTCATCTGTAAAGCTGGCGTCACGACTAAAGAGTGGCGGAGATGAAGTATCATGATTCACGGAGAGTGATCACAGCACTCCCGCTGCACTCAGCTGCGGTACCTGCCGTGGCCCTCGCGGCCACTTACATAAAGATCCAGTCTGGGGGCTTACACACCCCAGTATCATGTGTGTTCTTGCACTTTTAGTTGCAATCCACAAAAGCTGACTCTGGCTGAGTAAGCGGAAAGGGAGATCGATTCGAAGGATGGGTGGGAGGAGAAGGCATGCGGGCAGCTCCCAGCACAGTCCGTCGTGCCAGATAAACGCGGGAAGCGAAGCATCTGGGAGCCGAGCTCGAAACCTCACCAAGGCCTCAGCCCAGCAGGGAGACCTCTGTGGTCCCCACTGGGCATGGAGGAAGCCAGCCCCACTGCTGCTATAGGCCACTGCGTGCCAGGAACCTGCCACCACCTGTGACCGCCTGTGCCGCGGCCACCGTGACCACCACCCACACAGCCACGGCCCCCACGCTGCCACCTCTGAATCGGAGTCTCACAAGGGGGCCCCCATCGGCAAAGCCCAGCTCACATGCTGGGTCCTTGTCATGGGTAAACTAGTAAGTTGGCTGCTTATTTCCACAGTTTGAATTAGGGCTAATAACCTGGTAATTTTCCCCAATTACAGGAAGTCTACTCGAAAGATGACAAGCAGCCACACATCCACCAAATGTCCACTGCGTGACTTCCCAGTGTTCCCTGGCACCATGCGCACCACAGAAGACCCGTGGTTAATGGCAAGCACGGCCCCAGCGTCCCAGGAAGAGTCCCCTCTGGCAAAGGCGCACCCCTCCGTCACACTGCCCAAACGGCAGCGTTTACGCCGTTGTGAAACAGTCTGACTTCACGTAGGCTTTTAAACATACAATAAAAAAAATAGTCTGACTTCGTCCAAAACAGAAAAGCAGCTATAATAAATAATAGACAAGTATAAAACGCAAATAAAAAGTCATCACTTTTCAAAGAAAGATTTTTAAAAATTTTATATAATTATATAATTTGGATTGAATAATGAAGATTAACTACCATAAAACCCCATCACTCAAAACTGTGACTTACAAATAATAGTTTTGTGGTTTAAAATGGAGACCTCTGAATCACAAAAATCTCCATTTTGTAACCTGGTAACTCTGATGTGAGGAACGACACCTCGGGCTCGCCAGGCGCTGACGGAGGGCCGCCTGTCTGTGAGCCACGTGTCTGCTCCTGGTCCACCAGGCAAGGCCGAGTGATCCTGATGCCTGCAGGCCAGCCCTGCACGCCACCCCACCCAGCCGGTCCACAGGCCTGGCAACCCCAGCCAGGGGGCGGGCACGGGGCACCGGCGAGACGCAGGCTGACAGTGACCTTGCCTGTCTTAGCCTGGCCCTCTGAAAAGGCTCTTGCCATGGGTGACACTGCCATGGCCCCTCCAGCAGCCAAGTGAAGGATCTGATGGTTTCAATTCATCCCCCCGTTTAGTTCTAAACCTGGGCAGTCTTTCAGATGTCGGCCACCCCGCTCCTTCCGGTGAGTCCCTGTTCCCTCCGAGATGTCTCATACTCTGTCCCCCTTTTTCTTCTTTTACGCTGTATTCCTGCGAGATGACTCCTTAAATAATACCGTCATCACCACAATTTTATCATCAGCAAACTTCAGACTGTCACTTCCAGACTTTAAGCTGAGTCCCCACCCAGCCACTGCCATGCAAAGCCAAGCCTTTTACAGACAATGCCATGCTGAACCTGCCAAAGGATACAGAAACGAAACTGGGTGAGCTGTGCCAGCACCCAGAGCAGATGCCTTCAGCGCAAGGGAAAGAGGCCCATGGCCGTCAGATCATTCATGCAGCGGAGGCCTAAGTCCCTCCCTTTCCTTGGTTCCTTTGAACGGAGCTGTGTCTGGCTCCCTCACATGCTGGATTTCTTCGGATATTGGTTTGATTTGCTGTTTTTCCCTTTCTCGTCCCACAGTTAGTGCTTTATGCAGGACACATTGTCTAACATTCTTTAATTTGTTCTAAGGTCACTCATTTCTGGTGACATCATATTCCTTTTCATCATCAGAAGTTTAGTTTTCCCTGTGAAATTATACTACTTTATAGTTAAAAAGTCAGAAGGGAAAACTTCTCCCTTTCCCCCATTTACTATTTAGGGTTTATGTAAGTTTGTGGTTTCGACCACTCACCTTCGCCCCACTGTCTCTGCCCCTGCTCTTCCCCAGCCCCCACCAGAGGTGGAGGGCACCAGGTAGGTGCTTTCCTTCCTCCGTGGCACAGAGAGAGGCCAGGCAGGAGCCCACTGTGCTGGGTTTCCCAGTGGTAGGACCAGCACCCGCATCTCCGCAAGAGCAGCTCCAGGCAGCCAGGAAACAAGAACCGCCACGCTGAGGCCTAATGCATGGGCAGGCCCAGGCACAGTCCTGAGAATGCTCTCGGGACCTCCACATCTAATCTAGCAACATCAGCCCAGGAAGAACATTCTGCCCTGCACAATGCTGCAGGGAGAAGCAGGAGCCTCAGAGGCTCCAAGAGAAGGCAGCAGACCAGGACAGCACTAAGGAGGCTCTGAAAACCGCCACTGAACCACAGCCTATGGAAGGAGGCCAGGACCTACACACTAACCCCTAACAGGGTAAGTGCCTGCTGAAGTAAGACCCAGCACTTCCCAGGAGCTAGGAAAATCACAAGTTGAGTGAGCAAAGTCAATCAACAGATACCACCACCAAGATGAATCAGAGGCTGGAATCAGAGCAGCCATCACGAAATGCTTCAATGAGTAACCACAAATACTCTTGAAATAAATAAAGGAAAAACTCCAGAAAATCTCACCAAACAAATAGAAGACATAAAAAACAACCAAATGGAAATTATATAGCTGAAAAACATAATAACCAAGATTAAAAAAAAACTCAATGGATGGATTTCACAGAAAATTGATTATGACAGAGGAAAGAATAAATGAATTTGAAGATATAACAACAGAAAATACCTGATTTGAACACCAGAAAGAAAACAGACTGAAAGAAAATGAACAGTCTCGGGAACCTGAGGGACGACGGCAAATGGCCAACAGTCGTATCGCTGGAGTCTCAGGGGAGGGGAAAGGGTGGGGCTGAAATGGTATTTGAAGAAATAATGGTTGGAAACTCCCCAAATTTGGGGAAAGACATAGCCTACAGAGTCAAGAGGCTGAGCAAATTCCAAATAAGATAAACCCAAAGAAATCTATTCCAAGACACATCATAATTAGACTTCAGAAAAACCAAAGATGGAGAAAAACTATTGGAAGCAGTCTCTGTTCCTCATTCTAATTGGACCACCAATTTCTCATCCGAAACCAGAGACCAGAAGGAAGTGGCACAATATTTTCCACATGCTGAAAGAAAACAACTGTCAACTGTGAATTCTACACTCAGTGAGAATATCCTCAGGAATGAAGAGGAAGAAGGAAAGCTGAGAGAATTTGCCGTGAGCAGACCTACCCTTAAAGGACGGATAAAGAAAGTTTTCCAAACAGAAAGAAATGACAACAAAGAGACGGGTAGAATTTCAGAAAGGAAAGAACAATGGAATGGGGAAAAATCCAAGTGAATATCATGGGCTACCTTTCTCCTCATGAGTTTCTTAAACGACATTTGATGGTTGATGAAAAAAAAACACACCAGCACATCTGGTCAACGTACACAGAGCAAACACTCAGGACAATGATATTTGAAAAGCAGGGTGGGAAGAGGAATCTCGGTGGAAGTAAGGCTGCTATCCTCCTCTTCAAGTAGTAAAATGTCCAAACCCGTAGCTTTGATAAGTTACTTGTGCACATTGTAATATCCAGAGCAAATGTGAAAAAAACTATACGGTTATATATGCAAAAACACTAATAAATAAATCAAAATGTAATTTTAGAAAATGTTCAGGTAACCCACATTTAGCTGGTAAGAAGGTAAGAAAAGAGACACAGAGCAATGAAAAACAAAGTGAACAAGCAGAAAACAAATAAGAAAATGGCATGGTTAAGCCCTAACGTATCAATAATTCAAACGTAAATAGTCTAAGCAGACCAATTAAAAGATTGTCAGAGTGTGCGCTGTGCGTACGTGTGCACACACACCCTCCTCCCAGTATGTGGTCTATAAAAAACTACAAAAATACGGTGGGGGTGCTGCTCTCGAATGGCTCACCTGGGACCGAGACTGCAGGCTGCGACCCCAGAGGACAGACGCTTCCAACTTGGAGTGAAGAATGAAGGCACACCTCCCTTCTCTGCTCACAACACCCTTACTACCTGTCAACAGGAAGTACATCGTGATGGGGACGGGAAGCCACATGGGGAGAATTAGGGAAGAAACTACAATGTGGGTAAAAGCTCCAGTGCACACTCTCTAGACGCCAGCGACTCCTCAAACTGGGTGTTCTGTCTTTAGTGTAGCTCCCCTGGGGCCAGGAGGACACAATTACTGCCCCACGCAAGTCACAGCAGGCACAGAGGACAGGTGCCAGCCAGGAGACCACCACGTTCTGTCAGAGGAAGGTGAGATGAAAAGTTATTTCTACATTAGGAGTGCATTCTCAGGTCAGATCCATGGTTGGCAAACAATGTTTCAGGGGTTACTGAATGTTGACTATAGCAAATGGGTATTTGTCATGTTTTCTTCTCTATAACCTGAAGACCACAACTGGTTTCCAAAGAACAGAAAATAGACCCTTAATATATTTTTAAAATCTTCCCTTTTTAATGTTTTTGTCAGAGAAAGCAGAAATACCAGTAAGTCCTCAAAGGCTTTTAAAAGTCTTGATAATTTAAAAATAAAAATGTACCTAAACATTATAGTAAGATTGTATTATATTTATATTTAACCCAAAAAAATCTTTAGAGTACAATTGTACTTGTGTGTAACATTTCTCAATGGTATACAAATATTTTTAAATTATTTTTATATATTAGACTTTGGTATACTGCTAAATGTTTTATGATTCTTTCCCCCAAAGCACCGGATTTTTTTTTTTTAATAAGCAAATCAGCATAGTTTTCTATACATTATGGAAAATAATCACGGGGAAAGAAAGCAGATTTTTCTTGGAAACTTGATGCTGGTATGTTATCTACGAGACCAAGAACAAATCCATTTCTATGAACTTCGACTATTTTCTCGTTTTTAAAACAGGGTATATGAAGACGTCTACTCTCAGAAGAGTATCAGAAATATCAAATTGAAACAGCTTGAAAAGTGCTTTGAAAACACAAAAGCACTGTGCAAATATAAGTTACTACTTACTTAGACCTATAACGTGTACAGACAGCAGTGTCCTTATCAACAGAATGCCTCTACCTTATGAGCTTTAATATTTAAAAGATCAGGGAAAAAAACAAGATTGAATTCTCCTTGGTCTTGTGTTATACACTCTCAAAATTTGGTTCCTCCAAACAAAAATATGAGTTTCAATAATTAATTACTAATTCCTTATCTTTTTAAATAAATCTTCCTCTAAAAACAGATTCAAGTAAATCTTCTCCTAAAAACAGTTTACTAACTCTTTAGATTAATAATTGAGGCTCTATAATGCTATCTGGTTGTTTGTAGAAAATTTGCACAGGTTTTGGAAATCTCTGTTGCTCTATCCCTAGGTTCTCGTCTCTCCGCTTGTTCACCTGTCAACTGCTGCACTTTCTAGGGTCAGCCCACACCGGTCAAGGTGTCTGCTATAAACAACATTATGAAGAAAGATTCCTTATTGAATCTTCTTTCAAAATCAAATGTAAAATGCACACAGAGACCCCAAATTCCTAAATTCTTCAGAGTATCATCAATTTCATGTGAAATCAACTTGGCAATTCTGACACAGCTCAGCGACCAAAGGCAACACCCCTAACATCATAAGTTACTGGATGTGGCAAACTCAACACACTTTCAACAATCTGAAGATTCTGGACACGATTTCTTCTCACTTTAAAACAGATTTTTAGAAATTAATTATGAACAATTTTTAGGTGGGCAACTATAAACAAATCCCATGAAGTCAAGGACTTTGTTTTGTTCACACTTAGAACACCCAGGAGGTAGTCAAATATTTGAAATCTGGACACATCTGTAGTCTCTTACAACGGTTTCTTTCTCTTTAATTCAAAAAATGTTGAGACTTCAGGTAGGCCAATCTTCTCCCTAACGCCTGCCCCACTGTCACCCCACCAAGTGCACAGGCAGGCGCCACGTGGAGTCCCTGCGGTCCCGGCCCTGGTGCTGGGGTCTCCTGGGCAGTGGGGTGTGTCACCAGCCACCGCCGAACCCCCTGGGACAGGTGGCTGTCAGAAGACAGAAAATCAGCACTCGGTTTGCTGCGAGCAGGAAGAGTTACTAAAAAGACACAGAATTAGTAGTTTCAGTATCGTTGGTCTTTGGGAGTGAACCAGACTGAGAGTGTGTGACACAGACCCGGGGAGTAAAATCTTGCTCACTCTGCTCTGCTCTATCAACTAGTACAGCACGTAAGGCCGGGGCGCTTCTGCGGAAGAGATACCAAACACGTCCCTCGGTGGTTCCAACGCCCAGCCCAAACTCCCCGCCCTGACCCAGGATCACCCCGCTGGGGGCACGAAACTCCACTGTCCCCACTTCCCAATACCCGACAGTCTCACGACCTTCCCGAATGTCCTCCAGGTCAGCCGCTCCCAGTCTGCCAACCACTCTCCTCCAGAGGTGGCCGGAAGCCATCTCAGCCCCGTCTGTTTGCTCTGCCTGTCCACTGGGGACGTTCCTGCCGTGCTCTGACCTTCCACCCGCTGTCCCGCTGACGGCAGCGCCTCCACGGGAGGCCAAGGCTGCACCGATTGTCAGGCACCTGTGGCATGAAACCGAGTTTGCTGGCGAAGAAAGCCCCGCTCGGTTCTGTGTACTTGCGGAGGGGGTGAGGCTTACTTCCACAGTGTGCAGCTCGTGTTTTGGACCCACGACGGGAGCCTGTGGTCATCCCCACCAAAATACTCTCTGTTGCACCAAACTCCGGCTTCCCACGGGCCTCCCGGTACTGCCTCCGCCTCCCACCATGCAGCGCTTGCTTTCGAAAGGCAGGTGTTTGTGGTCTGCGAAATTGGAAGTTTTATGCCTCGCTTCACAGGTGAAGGCCATGAGTGAGAGAGAAACCGCAGGCTCCCAATGCAGAAGGGCCATGACAATCGATCCAGGCCAGGACCAAGTGCGGCCCTGCTGCGCACCCTCAGAAACAGCCGCACGCAGGGGACAGAGGAGCGCGCTCGGAGATCCCAGTGTTCAATCACGAACGAGAACTGACTGCATGGCAGACACTGCTCTCGGCCGCCACGTAAGGTGGCTGTGTGGTCTCCACAACGACACCGTGGGGTCAGTGCCACGCACTCGGTTTTACAAACGAGGCACGTGAGGCTGGCAGGGTGGGCGCAGGACTGACCGCAGCTTACCCAGTGCTGAGACGCAAACTCGGGCCTGACTGCAGAGCTCCTTCCATGCCAGCCTGGAAGGCACTGAGGAGAGCACGCCACCGCATCCCCACTCACGCAAGACCAGAGGACCCTGACTCCTTCCAGAAGGGGAAGCCCCGACAGGAACACCAGCATGCTGCCCACCCGATCATCTCCAGGTGACGGTTCCGCCCTCCGCTCCCTCACCGATCACTTTCTTCCTCTGGTTTCAGTGATTTGGGTAGGTGTGCTCTGTCCTTCACTCCTGGTGCCAACTCCCATCCTTAGTGGCCAGGAACTGTGCCTAACAGGGAGCCCTGGGAAAGTGCTGGGACAGAGAGACGGGAGCCTGGGGGCAGGCTGGAGCCAGGGAAGGAACAGCCAGACAGCAAGGGGCAGAGACCACGTGGATGACCCCGAACTGCAGGCAGCGCCCATCTGCCTGGCACCCCTGCCGCCCCTCCCCCTGCCCGGAGGGACCGTATGTGAGCTAAGACCTGACCAGCAGCTGATCCCCACCAGGCATTGACTGGGAACAGCTCCAGACAGGCTGGACCAGGGACACAGAGATCCTTTGCCTTCTGAGTTCTCCAGGGTGGTTCCTTCCAAGGACATTAGCCTAGAGACGCCAAAGCAAAGGCTTCTAACGGTGACATGTCAAGTTCTAGCACACGCAGCGGGAAGGCACCGAGGGCAGCGGGATCTCCACTCAGCTCAGACTTCACCACCTCATCCCCCGCCCCACTCGCTCCTCTTCCCAGAGCTGTGCAGGCATCAGAAACGTGCTGAGCTCTGCGAGTTTTTGTTTTTGCCTCATACTCAGACCCAAGCAGCATGCGCCCCATCAAATTCTCAGCTGGGGTGAGTTAAGTGTCATTCCAGAACAAAGAATGGTTCATTCACTTACACATTCATTTCCAGGTGTAATAAAGCATGTTTGTTTTTAAAATAACTTCCATGTTCTTACGCATGGTATAAGAAAGCACGGTTCTTTGTCCTCCCAGAACGGTGGCACACGAGCCAGACATTACTGCCTTTCAGATTAACCCTAATGCATAACCTTGACTACTGACATCCATGGGGGGAACAGTGGCTGCCTGTGGCAAAGGGAACGGGGGGTTGGCAGTTAGGGGTGGAGGAGAGATTTCATGTTTACCAACACACGGCCTCGCGCAGTTTGAGCTTCTAAGCAGGTACATGATCGCCTGAACAACACTGGTTCAAACGATGCAGGTCCACTTACACATGGATTTTCTTCCACCTCTGCCACCCGAGACAGACAACCAACCTCTCCCTCTTCCTCCTCAGCCTACTCAACGGGAAGACGAGAAAAAAGACCCTTGTGATGATCCAATTCCCCATAGTGAATAGTAAGTGTATTTTCTCTTCCTTATGATTTTCTTAATAACGTTTTCTTTTCTCTAGTTTACTTTACTGTAAGAAGACAGTATGTAATACATATAATATACAAGTATGTGTTAATCAACTATTTATGTTCTCGGTGAGGCTTCTGGACAGTAGTGGGCTGTTAGTAGGTAAGTTCTGGGGGAATCAACTCATACTCTGATTTTCGACTGCCCAGGGGGTCAGCGCCCCAACCCCTGTGTTATTCAAGAGTCAAATGTATATTTTTATTTAAAACAAAAATAAAATACAACCTAGACACCAGGGCCTTTCCAGAGCTCTTACAATCTGAGTGCAAGCGGAGTGCCCTATGACTGGACGCAAAACAGCATCACTAGAATAAAAGGACCACGCCCTCCGGCGTACAGCCACGCTTGGCCTCCATATCCGGGGGTTCCACAGATTCAACCAACCACGAACAGAAACTATTCGGGGGCGGAAAAACAGTAAAAAATACAGCAATAAAAATAATACAAATTCAAAAACAATATAATATAAAAACTACTTACCTGTCATTTACATTGTTCTAGGTATTGTAAGTAATCCAGAGATGATCTAAAGTCTATGGGAAGACGTGCATACATTACATACAAATACTGCACTATTTTATATCAGGAACTTGAGCATCCACAGATGTTGGCATCTGCCAGCAGTCCTGGAACCACCCCCCTGGGTCCAGAGGGACAGCTGTCATTATGATGTGCTTGTTTATTCAAGTACTTATATCTAAGGATCTGAGCTGGGCACTGGGGACACAGCGACATACGAGACATGACACTCACAGAAGTGGGACCAGCAGAGCAGTCAGGGACCAGCTATGGAAGGTGTTGGCGCCCACGGCAGAGGCTGCCAGCCCAGGCTTCCCAGAGGAGGTACCCTTGAGGACAAGGCAGGGAGAAGGGCCAGGACACTGTGCCCTGAGAATAACAGTGGAGGTGGGAAGAGCCTCCACTGGGTACTTCAGCTAAATCTTTGGTAACCCAGGCTTAGGGAAAGTTCTTGATGGGTAAAGTTGCTTTGTCTGCCTTTGCTGGTCTGTGATGTGGGTTCACTGCCGCCTAACTCTGCAATGGACGGTGTCTAACCAGGCTTTCTATTTGGGGTGTGCCCACTGATTAGGGTCACCAGATTGAGAAATGAAAATACTTAGCACAGGACATACTTATACTAAAAACTACTTGTTCATCTGAAATTCTAGTTTACAGGGCATCCTGTGTTTTACCTGGCACCCCCACTCCTGACGCACACTTCCCATCTCGGCTTCGACACAAATCTGCAAGAAAGGTGCAATACCGTATCAGCCCGGGGGAGACCTGGTGGCCAGTGAGGCCGGGCAGCCACCTCCACCCAAACAGCCAACAGGAGGCACAGCTGGGACGAGGGCTCCACGTCACCCCACCGGAGGCCAGAAAGCAGCCCTTCCACTACACACACGGCCTCGTGCACGGAGGAGAGCTGAGATGGGACATTACCTCGATCCCTGAAGGATGAAATGCATTCTGACAGGCAAAGATTGGAAGGAAGCACATTTAAGGTTGAGAGAGTCCCACAAAAAGCCACCTGAGAATGAAAAAAGTGCACAGGGGGAATTCGGGCCATGCACAGAGCCCAGGGACTGTGGAGAGAGGTGGCAGGAGGCTGGGGGAAGGCAGCTTGGGGCGAGCCCGTGGAAGGAGGACGTGGTCCAGACTTTACACACCAGGGCGTTCAACACCCACTGTGGTCCCACTGTGGTCCCAGAGGTATGATTCAGAGGGGCCACATGCTGCTCAGGCCTCAGAGGTGATAAATGTCGGGGTCGGGGAAACATCCCCATTTGCCCAAACAGAAGCCGCCGCTGTCCCCACCAAGGTCGGGCGTGCTTACGGAGCCTGGGCTCGACCATACCAGCTTCTGAATTGAGGGTTTGGATCTGTGTTTTAGGAAAACCAGTGGTGGGAGTTGAATGATATTTGTTCCCGTGAGAAACCCAAGGCCCAGGCTGGGTAGGAGAGGACACAAAGAAGCTGCTGACCAGGGGAGTGGGGCGGGAGGCAGGGGCCACACGTCATGCGCCTCCGACCCTCACCCGGGTCCTCATTAGCCGGGGTCACGGCAGCAGCGTGGCCCAGCCCGGAGCTGAGCTGCACGCCCGGGTCAGTGTCCCTGAGCCCTGGGACCAGGGAGGGCTCCCCCGGCCAACCCTGCCCTCCTCCCACACTCCCCGGGAGAAGGATTTGGGGACGCAGAGCACGCACCAGCCGTATTTCACGGGGACCGCCGCTCTGACAGCTCTCCGTGGTTCTAATTTCCCGAGGACGCAGCGCTGGCATGATCTACAGTCCTCCTGACATTTCACCTTCCTCTGCTGAAAAATTCATCCCAGTCCTAACACAGGACGCGCTCTCACAAGTGTGGAGGCAGGAGATTGATCCGGCTGTCGCTAATGCCAGCTGCCACTCAGCCACCCTTTCCTGGGGCCCCAGAATGAGCTGAGCACATCGCCGATTATACAGAAAACTTTAAAATCTTAATGTATCAACCCTTTTGCTGCATCTTTTTACGTTATTATCCAACATGAGTGGACATTTATCATTTCTAAGCATATAATCCCTTTTTTGGTCTTCCTGAAATTTTACCAGCATGTTGAAAGGTTTCTCTCATTTTCATAGTACTTGCCTCTTTTTTTTAAAGACTATTTTTGCATGGTTTTATGTCTGGTGAGTCATGGGACCACAGAGTGGCAGGCACAGGCAGAAGAGGAGCAGGAGGTGGCAATCCCAGCCAGGCTCTTGGCCGGCAGGGGTCTCGCCACCCAGCCCCTCCCTGGCCCTCAGCGACTTCTGAAAATGCACATCTGATCCCGGAAATTCTCTGACTCTGGGCTCTGCTGTCACCCTGATGCCTCCAGAAAACCCAGCCCCACCCACCCCCAGCCACCTCTCCCAGGCCCAGCCACAGGCTCACCAGCAGGCACCCCTTGGCCCTCTCGCCCAGGCCCGGTCACCGCCACTGCCCGTCAGCTCGTGTCGCCTTGCTCTGCGCACGCTTGCACGCCCCACTGTCACCCCCAGCCCCACCACCATCACCCCCACACCCCCGCTGTGTTTCTTCCTCGGCGTCCCCAGCACCTGCCCTGGCACCTCACACAGGACAACTAACCCTCAAACGCACAGAAGGACAATCTCCTTCCCGCTCGTTTCCGTGTTCCTGCAGGGCCACCGTGGCACACCCACTGGCTTAAGGACACATTTAAGTGACATACTCAAGATAAAATTCCTAGGAGGCAATCCACAGACCACCATCACGCTCGGATTTGCAAACCCACGAATATCTAGACGGATCCCTGCCCTCTGCCACTCACAGGCCAGACGCACGTGTTTTACGAGTAGAGTCCCATCCCTCAAGTTAACTGCTTTCCAACCTTTACCAAGCTTTTCCATCTTCCTTCGTGTTTACTTTTTTCACAAGGAAGCTTTTTAATTTTTACTTTCCCCGGGGGGGTCCCTGCAGAGATACCTTCAAGAAACGGACCACACAGAGGGCTGCAGGGTAGACGCTGGCCAGCCCGACAGGTCCCAGGCCTCACCTGCCACCTGACCTGGTCCACACCTCTCCTGGCCCAAACGGCTCCTTGCCCCGTTCCAGACACAGTCTCAACAGTGAGCAACTCAAAATGCCTCAGCAAAATAGGGCCCAGGCCTTCGATGCCACCTGTCATCAGAACCACAAAAGCAGAGTGTGTGCAGGCTGAGGGCCCACTGTGTGGTGACAGGCAGGCTACCTCTCGTCCCATCGGGTATGAGAGCCAAATCAAGACAGAGGCCCGTCCCCAAACCTCTCACATAAATAACGGCATCAAAGACTCCATGACTGTATGGACTAAATGGCTCATACGTTGACGCCCTGACCCCAGGGTGGCTGTACCAGAGCCAGGGCCTTTACGATGGGGATTACTGTCAAATGAGGCCATAAGGTGGGTCCTGATCCAACAGGACTGGTGTCCTTATGAGAAAAGGGAGGGACCAGGGATGTACGTGCACAGAGGGAAGGCCACGTGAGGACACAGCGAGAAGGTGCCGTCTGCAAGCCACAAAGAGAGGCCTCGGGAGAAACCTACTCCACCGACACCCCGATCTTGGGCTTCCAGGCTGCAGAACTGGGAGACGATGAATTTCTGTTGCTTGAGCCCCCAGCCCGTGGCATTCTGTTGCGGCAGCCCCAGCAAACACAGCGGCAGGATGCACAGCACTCCAGGCAGGGAACCCTCTAAAGGCCACCGTGCCTTACGCGGGGTGCCAGCCTCACGGAGCCACGACAGAGAGCTGCTCCCTTTCCGCACCTCCAGGGCAGAACTGCGGGCGCATCAGAGGAGGGCGAGGGCCAAGGGCAGAGCACAAATCACCAGGCCGTGGAGGAACACGGCAAATAGCATCTGGAGGTGAGGGAGGAATTTGGCACGGGGTTTTTACAGTCTTATTGGAAAAATTAATTCAAGCTGGGCTCTGCCCAAGCACTCCCCTGTGGACGGAAGCCCAGAGAAAGGGCCATAAACAAGGCGCACTGATAAACGACAGAGCGTTAAGCTGCAAGGAGGTGTCCAGCGGTGCTCTGGGATCAGGTCTTATTTAACATCCTCATTAGTGATCTGGAAGGAGCAGTAAACAGCACATTAATTAAATTTCCAGAAGATACTAAATTTGGAGGTGCTACAGAAAGTCAATGAGGACGCAGAAACTACACAAATGGGGTCCAAAGAGGTTAGTGAGAAGCGTGAGAAGCAATACAGGATTCAATCTCAAAACAGGGAAGCTAATCAAAAACTTTCCCTGCGTTCTGGAACTCCATCTAATTTCCGTAAGAAGACTGCATGAAAAATGCAGAGGCGACGCTCCTTGCTGTGGACTCCGCTGCTACTCAAGTCCCCACACCCAGTGTCAGGAACCTAACAGAGTCAGCAACGCCCAGACGTGTCCCTGGCAGTCAGAGTTCTCCTTACCCGACACTCAAAACTCAGAAGCCAGAATAGATTCTGGGAACGTGGCGCGCCGTGACCCCCAGGCTTGCAACCCAAACTCAGGAGGGGACTTGCATGTCTAACACCGTCGAGCTCATCTGCGACTGTCCAGCCCAGTTTGGAAAGACGAGACACCCTGGCACAGCACGTTTCCAATCATGGCACTCAGAGCCCAGAGGAAGAAGGTCAAAGGACTCTACTATGTCCTCGAAAAGGACCAGGAGGAACTAAGACACTTGGAACTTACCCAAGCAACAAAATATTTGGGTCTATAAAATTTAAGTGTATTTCTAAAGGGATAAAGGAGACAAGTGTTTGAGATCTCTAATCTCACTGGCCTCTAAACTCCAATATTTGAAAGTTGTTATAAACATCACTCAAAAGTGAAAATTATATTTCCATCCTACACGACAAAAACCAATAATAGGAAAACATTTTTATAACAGGGCAGTTTACAAAATTCTTGCCTCAGAAGCAAAATCCTTGGAGCCTAATCCTATAGGTCAGGTGCTCTGGGGCCGAGCTGAAAACTTCTAACCTAACCGTGCTGCTACCCGGCAAGTCACCTTGCCAATCCCCTGGCTGTGAAACGCATGACAGAACAGAGGACTGAACTAGGTGACTCCTGCAAAGCATCCCAGGGCCTGGCACACGAGCGTTACATGGGAGCTGCCACTGACATCATCTTTGTCGCTGTCATCATCATCATCGTCATCACCCTGTTTCCTCACACTTAGCACAAGGAAGATAAAAATGATAAAGCCAAAAATACCAGGTGACCTTCCCAAGCACCCACCACTGGCAATGAAGTTGCGGCCTAAACTCAAGTCTTCCGATATCTCCTCCTCACCCTCCACGCCACCAAGCACGGGCTTCCACCCGGGCCGCTCGTGTACCCCGTGCCCTGGCGTGGTCGTCCTCCCTCTCGCGGGATGAGGCTGCACCCTGTGTGCTCTGGCCCTGGACACAAGGCCCTGTAGGCCACCAGCAGCTCTGCCTCCTCTCACGCACTGAGGCAGGTGGGCAAACAAGCTGGCGGTGGGTAGAGAATTTATTTCTCTTTGCTAGGCTATGTTATATTTATCACTAACAAACTATAAATCAGAATATGCAGCAATGAAACTCACAGTTCATGGCAATAAGATTTAGTATCCCATGCCCCAAAGGAAGACTCATTGAATTGAAACAATAATTTGTTCCCCCAAATCACAATCAGTAGGACTCAGGTGGACTGACACTTTGTACCGTCTCCTATTGCTCGCCAAAGTGACCGCAGTGAACTAGGTCCATGTGAATCCCAAAGCAAAGAGCGCCAGAAGAAATACACCTTCCAACGTCCCTATGAAAGGCCATTCAACTTCAGGTCTCTCTGGGCTGATGCCTCCGAGGTGAAATCCCCGTCAGAGGACGATCAGGTTAGCACACAGCTATTCCAGGGGAGACAGGTCAACTATTTCTGCTAGTCATAAAAAAATAAGAACCCACAAAATATTTACGTTTTCAATGGAATACAAAATGTTTTCGTTTCAAAACATATTTTACTTGGTTTGGTGTGAACGTTAAAGATAGGGCCGGCGCTGTCGAGGTGCTTTTACGAGAAAAGTCTGAAGAGGGCGGGGGCTCTGGTCCAAGGCACCGCCAGGCAGAAGAGCAGCAACACCAGTGAGCTTCCTGACCAGTGGGGGCTCGCGGGGAGGTTCTCCAACACGACAGCTCTCTAGCGACGATTTCGTGACTTCCTTCTCTTTTCAAGGTGCTATTTCTTGGCACCGGGATCATAAGAAAATTTAATTCTCACCTTTCCTAGCTGAGCACCTATACCCTAAAAAAAGGAAGTATTCAATGTTTTAACATCTGCACGGAAAACACAGAGTAAACATTAATCAGAGATACACAGCTGGTGTGCGTGAGAACTCGCAGGACCTCGTGTGCAGCAAAGCATCCTCCAGCTCCCTCTTTGATCAGGCAGCACTTGAAAACGAGCAGAAGACGGATCCCAACTTTTCTCGCTGCCTCCCACCTACTCCGTTCTTTCAAAGGAATCGCAATCATTTTATCTCGGGATTCTGGTTTCACAAAGAGGAGCCTTAACATATTCTTTTCCAGGAAAAACCCACTTCTCATAGCTTATCTTCGCAATGCAAAGTAACCATTTAAATTCAAAAATGCAATTTTCTTCTAACTTGGTGCAGAGATAAAAGGGAAACTGTGGCTTTAAACAAAAACAACCGTGTGCTGAGCGGGTGATACAGTTTGTGCTACAATCAGAAACCCTCAGTGGACCAACCCACCCACCCAGCGCTGCACAGGAAGCAGACTGGCTGGAGTTTGAGTCGAGGACCAGAGCGCGCAGGGCACGGTCACCCGCAGGGAGGAGGAGGACCACGCCAGGGCACGGCACAGACAAGTGGCCTGGACCGAAGCCCGTGCTCGGAGGCGCGGAGGGTGACGAGGGGACATCAGAAGACTTGAGTTCAGGCCACACCTCCACTGCTAGGACTTTGCAGCTACAAGGAATCTCAGGAACCATCCAGTCTACAACTTAAGAAGGACCGCCCCGCCCTCGAGCAGGCGAGGACCTCAGACGTCGCTCCAACGAGCTATCCCACCACGAAGATGCCAGGGCCCCGGGGAACAGAAGGCGCAGACACCGCACTCACTGATTTGTTCTCATCAGTGAAAACCTCCACAAAGTCCACCACGTCGCTCAGGGCCACACGAGCTCAAATGATATCAGCTGCTCTTGAAAATGAAGGTTCTGACAGCCAACCACCGACAGTATTTGCATCCCGGGGGTCGGAGGTGAGTCTCACCCTCACAGCAAGGGAAGATGGCCCAGACCCAGCTGCAGGGTAGGCCACAGTAGAGCCAAGACCCGGGTGGGATTCTGAAACCACCTCTCCCCCAGGGGGTCAGAACAGGCCTCCCCCTGCACGGCTTTCCATGGTGCCTGGCCTTTAGGGCTCACTGATCTCAGGCTGCTTCCGCAACGCAGCAAGGACCCTAACACAGGGTTTGCACCACACCACCTGGCCGGGCTACCCACTGGTGGCATCCCTGTGTCTGCCATGCTGGATCAGGTGCCTGGGTCTGGTTCTGCACCTTCTCATCTCTCAGCCCAGGACTCAGGGTTGTGTCTTAACCACAACAGAAACTCAAAAAAGCTTTTCAAAAGTGTAAATAACAACGAATGTCTAAAGTGGGGAACAGAAAAGGGTCTTAGCCATAACCGAGGTTAAACTTCCTTTTTTGCAGATGACAAAAATGGAGCCTAGAAAGTTCAAGTGTCAAAGGTCACAGTATTAGCAACCTGGATGGAACTGGAGACCATGCTCCTAAGTGAAGTATCACAAGGATGGAAAAAGAAACACCACACGTACTCACTTTTAAACTGGAATTAAATGATCAACCCTTCCTGTGTACATATGGTACTAAAATTCAGCAGAAATCAAGCAGTGGGAGGGGGAGGATAGGATGGGTAAGTTCACACCTAACAGGTACGATGCGCACTATCTGGGTGATAGACATACTTATAACTTTGACTCAAACTGTAGAAAGGTACTGATGTAACCCAAAAGTTTGTACCCCCATAATATTCTGAAATTTTAAAAAAGTCACAGTACTAACTTTTGGCAAAATCATAGGGAAAACACAAGTCTCCTAAATCCAAACCCCATAGTCTTTCTGACTCAGCACTGACTGTGAAGTACTAACTTGGTCTGCAACTTTGGATGAATTAGTTAGATTTACAGAGCCCCTGCAGGTGGACCTGCCCTCGACTGAACAGAGAGGCTGCACGCACAGTTACGGGTGCCCCAGAGCCAGGGTCCCAGCACTAGACACGTGCCTTGAGGAAGTCAGAGCCTCACTGTGCCTCTGTTTCTTCCTCAGTGAGATGGGAACTCAATAAGCCGGTGCTCATTAAAGTGCTCAAAACAGGGCCTGGCAGAGTCATACTCAGAATGCCGGTGACATCTCTCCTGCAGTTGCTGATGCCGGCAGGGACACATTGGCTGTGATGACTTTCATCACTACCACCATCAGGAATCATGAGGCTGTTCTCAGGACCCATCCCAGCTTCACCACTTCCTGGAGGGGTAGTGACTCCAAGTGGAGACATTGTTATCAATATTTCAGTGTTCACGCCGAGTTCCCAATATTCCTCCCCAGGACGCTGTCCTCCAGGCTGGAACTCCGGGCCAAGGCTGTACCCTGACCCAGCATCTTTATGCAGCTGTCCACACCTCCCGAGAATTCTTTCCTTGGATCGTAACTCACAGTTAGGGCAGACAGGCACCCGGCACACCCTGCCGAATGCACAGGTTCTGCCTGCCCGTGGCATCTGCCGCCCCTCACTCTAGCTGTAGGCGTTTTCTGAGAGCTGACCACCCCGACACTGCACTGGGCACTGTGTGTCTCTGAAGCATTTGGTGACCTCCCCTCGCTACAGTAACCAGTTCCTCTTGTGCTCCCTGGACCGGGGAATGACCTCTACAGAATGCCCTCGACTTTCCAGTCGCCAGAATGAAACAGCACGAGGGAGACCTGCCAGAAGGTCCCCGGGGTTCAGACTCCTGGGCCCTGGCACACCTGGCAGGAGTGCACTGAGAGACCCAACCCCATTGGGCTGGAGCTGTGATGACGTAAAAAGCAGCACGTCTAGGTTCCCACGAGGGGCAGGACCAGCTACGAGAACCACCACGCTCAGGCCCACGGAATGGCCCCCAGGAATTTAGGAAGCCCCAGGAATTTAGGAAGCCCGAGCGCCCGGACCGGATGCAACTGGCCGATCAGGGATCTCCTTTGTGATTCTGTTCACCATAAGCGGCATCGCCTAGAATACACACAAACACTGCCCCTACCTGGTTCCCTGGGAAAAGAGGAAAACGGGACCAAAGAGGAAAGCCACCGACAAGAGGGCCCCAGCTCCAGGCTCGGTGCAACGGCCGAGGTGTTGGGCCCGCAGCTACCACTCTGGATCACCCCGTATCCCGGATACGGTCCCCACGCGACCTCACCCAGGCCCACTGTGCAGACACCGTCTGGCTCTCTGGGGTCACAGTCGGAGGTGAACCCACAGATGGGAGGAATCCTCTCACCAGAGAGAGCCGAGGAGGGGGTCTCAGGAGAGGGGCACAGCCTGTCAGTTCGGCCCCTGGACTTGGCAGAAGGAAATCGAGACAGGTAAAGCTGCCGAGAACCTGGGGCACCTTCCGTTTGAGGGAGCCCCGTGAAAGGGCCCATTTCATCACAAATCTTCCCTGTGTTCACTCAAAGCTTCCCTGTGCAACACCTCCCCGCCCCCCACGATGCCAAGAACAGAGCTTCTGTGTCCTCAGGGAGCCATGCCAGTGACAAAGGACAGAGGAAGCACATCCCACGTGGCAAGATCCTTACAAACCGTCATGTGTTTGCATACCAGGACCTGAGGGCCTTAGCTAGTGGACCCTCTGGGAGCCTTATGTTTTATTCATGAGATTCCTGTGAAGTTTGCATTCTGCATCCTAACGTATCTACATTCATTTCAGGCTACAAATGCTTTCATTACGTAAAATCAAATAAAATTGACACTACAGAAAGACAACCACATTTATCCTGTGGATTCAAGCATGTCCGACACTCGGCCACCTACCCTGGAAGGCGCCGTGCCCCGTCCAGGAAGCGCGAGCACTGACGGGCTCCCTGGCTGGTGGGTTGCCAATGGGCGCTGCCACCCGTGAGCCGGGGGCACCTATGACAGCCGCTGTTCTCCAGTGCAAAGGAAGCCGGGTCGCACCACCACCCACCACTCCTGGGCGCCAGGTGCACGACCCGGCACACGGCACAGTCCAGACGCTCAGAGCCCCGCTGTTTGGGACTGTCAGCGTGGCCCCCGGACCCTGTCCGTGCAGAGGGCACAGATGCAAGTACATGCACTCAGGACAGCCTCATGTTTTCTCATCATTTTCTTTTAAATAATGGTGTTAGTTTAATTGTGCCCACTTTACAGATGAAAGCCCCAGAGGTGACTTGCCTGGTCCAGGATCAGAGAACGAGCGGCCAGCAGAGGGAAAGACGGGTCCAGGTTTTCCAGCTGCCAACCCTGGTGCCCGTCCCCTCCCGCCTCCGCCGCCTGGCTCCACCTGCCCGCCTGGCGAGGTGAAAGAATGTCGGAAAGTAACTGGGCTGTTTCACACGTGGCTTCCCTCTTTCCCCTTTCATGCATTTTGACAATGGCTCTTGCTAACTCAAAAGACGCCTCGTGAGGGACGCAGAGCAGCGTGTGCTGGAGGGAGAGAGACAAAGGGAGGTGAAGAACCTGCCTCCTCCCGCCAGCACGCCGCGTCCCGGGGGCGCAGGCCGCGGTGAACCCAGCTGTTCAGCTGTCATTTTTCCTCGCGTCCCTCCTGCTGATCTACTCGGGACTCTCGCACCACCGCTCCTAAACGAACCCACTGCACCTTCCGAAGTCTCACCGAGACGATTATTTCAATGCAGTTTAACTCAGCCAATTCCATCTGTCAGTCCTGTCTGAGTAGCTGCTACGTCTCACAGCAACACGGTCTCTCATCCAAACTGCGCCACGTTTCGGAGAAGAGGATGCCAGGACGAGAGGCGAAAACCACGCCGCCCCCGTGAGCCAGGGCACCCGAGTGCAGAGACAAACCACGCGCGCTCAGGCCCTCTGGGGTGTCCAGTCCACAGGGAAGACGCGTGAACTCAGACAATAAACACGGAGATGATCTGGGCAGAAGTGGCTGTGCGGAGCGCTGACGTGCAGCGGAGACTCTGGCTGGGGCTGGGGAGAGGCTTCCAGGAGGAGGTGACTGTGTGCTGTATTTCTTTTTTATTTTTGAATAAATTTTATTGTTCAAACTTACGGTGTCCGACATGATGCTATGAGATACATGTGGATAGTAACAAAGGTTACTGTAATGAAGGAATCAACACACCCGTCATCTCGCGAGTTGCTAGTTTTTTGTGTGTGGCAAAAGTGGCCACAATCTAGTCATTCAGCAAAAATCCCAAATCCGATACACCTGCAGTCCCCAACAGCAGACCAGTACCGTCCGTGGCCTGTTTGTAACCGGGCCACACAGCAGGAGGTGAGCAGCTGGTGAGCAAGCGAAGCTTCTTCGCCTGTATTCGCAGCCGCTCCCCATGGCTCGCATTGCCGCTGGAGCTCCGCCTCCTGTCAGATCAGTCACTGTCCCTGTCACCCCCAGATGGACCCTCTAGTTGCAGGAAAACAAGCTCAGGGTGCCCACTGATTCTGCATTACAGTGAGTTGTATAATTATTTCATTATATGTTACAGTGTAATAATAACAGAAATAAAGTGCACAATATATGTAATGTGCTTGAATCATCCCAAAACCACCCCCACCCCACCCCCGTGGTCTGTGGAAAAACTGACTTCCATGAAACTGGTCCCGGGTGCCAAAAAGGTTGGGGCTGCTGGGATATACTATTAACAGTGATCTCTACACTTCCTCATCTTACAGATCTGCTACTTTGTATCCTCTGGCCTAGCCTCCCCATTTCCTCCCGCCCACCCTCACCATCTTACTCCCCATCTCTGCACATCCAACCTTTTCTGTTGTTCAGATCTGCGTGTCAGGTTATCCCGTTTCTAAGGGAGAAGAAGAGCTCACCACGGGCAGGAGGGAGGGCAGCGAGGGGGCCAGGGACACGGAAAGGCACGGCGGTGGGGGGAGGGCACAGAGCGGGGAGCCGTGTGTTGGCATCAGTCGTCCGACCCAGACCTCCCGGTCTGAGCATACTCTGTGCTCACACACCTGTCACTGCGCAGTACACCTGATGGGAAACACAAGACTCTGGCCCACACCGAACAGCCCCTCCCTGAGGACCACTTCCACAGGAGCTGCCTCTTCCGCCTGCTGACCACATGCGCCCCATGCCCCAGTGACCTGCAAGTGCCACCCTGGCCTCCCCTGGACCCGAGGTCCATCCACCACACCCCAGTGACCCAGGGGTGCCAGCCTGGCCTCCCATATGAGGTCCTCAGATGTTGACAAGAGTCCCCTGTGTGAGCTCCTGGGGTTCGGGAGTTGGGAGACCAACTGCTCTGGGGAACACCATCTAATGCGTATCACCGCAGGCGTATGCAAGGCGTGAGTCCAACTCTGCAAACGTGTTTTTCCAGCAAGGTCTAGAAGTCTGTGAAGATATTTAGAGAACACCAAGAGAAGTGGAAGAAGGCTTTAAAAATGGCTTGTGCCAGCACAGCGGATCAGGTCAGGACATGGCCCCCAAGACAGGAGGGGAACACGGGAAGGACCACAGTGGGCAGGACACAGCCACGCCTCTGGTGTCCTCTGCTGCCCGTGAGGCTACCACGTGTAGCGCTGGCAATGACGGTGTGAGCAGAGGCAGACACACGCACAAACACACATGTACAAAGACACATGGCACATGCGACAGTGTGAGCAGAGGCAGGTACACGCACAAACACACAAGCACAAAGACACACATCACACTGCAACAGTGTGAGCAGGGGCAGCACACACACCACGGCCTAAGCAGACACACGCACACAACATACCCTAATTCAGAAAAATAAAACAGATACTAAAGCAGCAAAGTCATTTTTTTAAAAATGTTGAACTATTAAAGTTTATCTAAAACATATGCTTTCTTCCCTCAATAAATCTTAAGAAAACCTTGGTTGAGCCCAAGAATCTGAACACAGGAAGTGAGACATAGCGAAGCCTTCCGAGTCTGCAGGCAGCACACGTGGCAGGGGAAATGCATCGGGGAGGGGGGTAGATTTAAGGATCCGACAGCTCCAGAGGCGGAAACGCGACGAGAAATAGACGTCATTTAATCCCTGGGGTGACCAGGCTTTCTCCTGGTGGCAACAACGGAGCTTTCAGGGGTCCAGGTCTCCTCCAGCCCTGAAGTTTCACTTTTGTCTGCAGGGGGTGGAACCCACCCGCCACCCACCCCATGCGCACCCCCCGGCAATTCGCTGCTGCGCACCAGCTACTATCAGGATCTCCCTTGTCACCGCGGGTTTGAACAGTACTCTCGAGACACCTTCCACCCTGGGCACGGTCCCTCGTTTTGCTTTCTGAGTGATGCATTTTTCGTGTAAAATTATCAGAAAGAAAAGCTAAAGTTGTTTTTTTTCAATTTTCGCCATCCATGTAGAAAAAGTTATAAGAGAGTTTACCGTACATACGACTCCCCCACAACTCCGAGACGTATTTTTTGGTCATCACAGAGAATGGCTGAACCAAGATCAATGGGAGCTATAAGTCCCTATCGATAATCTGTGACAACCTGTGTCCGTCATTTAGTCGTCACGTGAATAGTGATTTAAGCCGGGATAGATGGGTGTACAGTTTGATCTGAAAGAGTTTGCATTTTTAGGTTACTTTAACCTACTGCAAATTTTCTACCATTTCTAAGGCACTGCGGAAAGAATGTCACCGTGCAAGCAGACTTCTGCCTGTGAGTGGGAGACACTTAAGTTGTACAAGGGGAATTTAACACGGCCTTGCTCACCACCCCTCCTAAGTCCAGCCATAAAGGGGAAAAGAGGAAGGTTTTCTCGCTTGCATTTAATAAACCAAGTTGTGAGTCCATCCAATTTTCCTTATTTATTTACAAGGCTATTGAGATATTTATTCCAGCATGTGTGTGTGCGCATGTGTATGCGCGCATGTGTATGCCTAAGAGTTCCATCACATCGCAGACTTTGGTGGAGTCTTTACATTACAGATAATGTAAACGCTGTTGTTTACGACAAACTAAGATTCCCAAACAAGAGCAGACCCCTCCAAATGAATTCTGCTCTAGACTCTCTCCTTAGAAGCTGCTTTTCTATGATTCCTTTCTCCTTTCCTCCCCCTAAGATCCACGGAAAAGAGTATCGGACACCTGTGGAGGACGACAGCACAAACAGGTTTGAAAGAGGACAGCTGTCTGCTGGAAGCAGGGCGCTCCTGAAACCCGTGGACGCTGGCCCTGCGACCTGCGCCCTCCCGCGTGTGGTCCTACTCCCACGCACTGCGCACCCGCCACCCCACCGGGTGTGCGGCTGAAGGCGTGTGTCAGAGGCCCTCGGCCTCCTGACTAAAAGATGCTGCCGCTGACCACAGTATCAGCCAGCTAACCGAAACAAAAAGGAAGGGGCCGCAAAAGAGCAGGGGCACAAGAACGCACACGCGGGGGCGCAGGGACAGCGGACACGGGCCTTCTCGCAAACACGCTCTAACAAGCAAGCGCGAGAGGGAGACACGCACCGTGCACCTGCGAGAAGCCTTCCCCGGCCCAGGCAGTGAGAGAGAAGCGCTGCTGGAAGACAAGGAGGATCTGGCCTGGACAAAAGGTCTGTTGTCGGGAGGTGGCAACTGAAGCAGCACATTTTAATCCAGGTCTGTGGTGCTTTGGGATCTAATTCACATTTCATTTACTGGAATGTGGAGGCCTAGCGATTTACAGGCGAGCTCAGTACAAAACATGGAGCAAAAGTGTCTGTTTGCAAAATACATTAAGTCCCTCTGAAACCTGTCTTCCGTGTTACACTGCACAGCAAGCTCAGATCTTTAACTCCAAGCTCTTCTGAAGGCCTCTGAACAGGGCAGTGTGTACCTAGTCCCCCGAGAGTGACTGTCGCGGCAGATGACTTGGTGTCGATCAGGCTAGATGAGGCGCAACACCGGGAATGGCTTCAAAGGGCAAAGAGCTAAGGGTAACACAAGCCGCGGCACTGTGCTGCTCCCTCCTGCTCGGAGCGGAAGAAAGAACTCAGCATTTCACGTCGGAAAACAGCCCTCCATACGGGATGGAATCTTTCAGTGCTGCCTGTGGCAGGAACAAACTAGAATTCTTGGAACCTAGACATGAATGTTGTGAAACAATTTTGTCTTTCTTCCTAGAGAGGGTGACAGATTAGGGAAATATTTAACAGAAGATCTGTGCTGCCTCCAAAGACTGGTGGGAGGAGCTGGTCTCCGGAAGCCCCTGACTCGAGATTAAGAGATTTGGGGTAGCTTGAAGGAAGCAATCAACTTACACCTGTGAATAACCAGAACAAGATTAAGCAGTGCTTGGTGACTGTATTAGTTTTCTATCGCTGCTACGATTACCACCAATACAGCAGCTGAAGTCAATGACCACTTACAGCCTCTAGAGCTGAGCAGCCGCTGACAGCCAGCCAAGCAGTGGACACTCAGTCCGACAACCCCAGGAATTGGATTCTGCCAACAGCCCAAGCCCAGATGGGGATGCAGCCTGGCTGGTGCCCAGATGGCAGCCTTGGGGTCCCAAGCGAGGACACAGCTAAGCCGCGCCAAGGCGTAACCCATGGAAACTGGGAGCGAAGGCGTACGTGCTGCTGTAGGCTGGTGTATTTGCAGTCATTTCTCGTGCAGCATGTAACACTACGGGGTGGCTGCCGCGCTCACAAATGCCCAAATGTGGGAGGAGCTTTGGATTCTGGCAGCGGGTGGAGGCTGGGAGGCTTCTGAGGAGCAAGAGAAAAGCGTAGCCTGCCCGGATCGATGGCGGGAGGAGGGCATGGTGACCTGGAGGCAGGAGGCCGCAGTGACTCGGGGGCAGCTCTGTCCCTGGTGAGCTGCTCACACACACACACACACACACACACACACACACACACACACACATCCACACATACGTGCGCACATAGGGGTTTCCCGGCTCAGCGGGGCAAATGCGACAGGAGAGACAGACGGAGGGAAGAGCTGCTAAGAAAAAGGAACGATGGCTGGATAGCTTTGAAAACAGCCTCTCCAGATGGCAAAAGCTGCTAAAATTAAGAGACTGACTGTCAGGAGAGTGTGTCCCAGAGAAAGGGTCGAGGGCTGGCCACACGACTTTTTGTTGAAACCTTGGGAAGATCACAAGGTCAGAGGGCAGTCACAGGGAGGGCCGTTCAGGTGGTCGAGGGAGCGTCTCACAGATCCTCTGTCAGACCAGCGGGCAGAGGGTGAGGGTGAAGGGTCAAGGGTGAAGGGTGAAGGTCCCTCTGCCATCTCAGCGGGAGGCCCAGGTAGAGAAGGGGCCATCCCTACAAGATTTGTAGTCAGACTCCTGTCTAACAGAGTGAATCCCCATGAGAGCCACTGAAGACCTACACGATTCCTGGGAAACCTGTTTCGGCTGAGCCGCTGTGGGCTTGGACCAACAGGGGCAGAGTGGACAAAACAAAGGCCGCCCTTGGACCCCTGACTTCTCTGGCAGGAAGGAGGCCACCAGCCCAGCCCAGCTGCACACCCACGTGCCGCCTTCCACGCAGGAGGAAAGACGATGCACAGGGCGGATATGAGACCCAGGGCCTCCCCACGGGGATCTCGACAGACCAGGAGCTCCTTGTTTCCTTCCGTTCCCCCCGTTGGAACGGAACATCGACAGCCACTACCCCGTGCCCGGCCCACCGCCGTGTGTTCGGTGTGTGGGGGCAGTAGCTGGTCTGGTGCCAGAGGTCAACGGGCAGGAGGAATTGTGCCTTGGGAGCTGTGCCCGACAGACCACACCGGACGTCCGATTGGCACCCGGGTTCAACTGGGGTGGTGACTGCCAGGACTCTGCGCAGATGCTGCTGGCTGAGACTCGCGGGAAGAGGAGATGCGCTCTGCACACGCGAGGGGCAGGGCACACCACTCGCCGGCGACTGCTCGGACACACCCCAGGGAGGCCATGGCATAGGTCCCCAGTGGTCACATCTCTTACGGCCCCTCCTTGAGTAGCGGCAGGACCAAGGACCTGCCTCTGACCGGCTGGCGGTGGTGAAGGTGACGGGACACTGCGACTGCAGTGCATGATGTGGCGAAAGCGAGGTCAGCTGGCTTTGAGTTCATCAGAAGGGAGCGTGGTCCAGAGTGTGAAAGTCGCCTTGCTAGAACAGGACCATCCTCCCTTCGTAGGTGGAAGCTTCCGGTTCCCTCCAAGAAAGGAAGGCTGCAACCTCCCTTGAGAGGGGTGGGGCAAGCACTGGCCTAGACGAGCGGAGGCAGAGGTGCCAGCAATGCGTGGGCGCCAGGGCAGCGACGGGACAACACACAGGGCACAGGCGGCCTCCTGGGACAGCACCCGGTTACCAGCGGGAAAATACTCCAAACCAAACACGGAGCGGGTGGGGGGAGGGCCCCACTTGCGTGGCGTCAGGCAGTGTTATCCCTAGTTGTCAAACGGAACAGCTGCGCAATCGCAGGTGCCTATGATGTCACCATCTCAAATGTGCTGCTGGGAAGACTTGGGGGGAACCGCCGGAGGTCACAGTCCGGGGGCAGGGCTGTCTGTCCCGGGAGGCAAAGACACACGGAAGAATAAACTGGCTCGTTCTGAGCAGGTCGGGTTCACTCCTGACGACAGGAGGAAGAGGAGTGAAGCTGGGCTGGGAGACGCTTCCCCGTGAACAGAGTCCTGCCACTAAAACTAAAAACGAGAGATAAAGAGCACGGGGAAAAGACCCTTCAGTAAATAAATGACTATTTAAAAAAAAAGAAAGAAAGGTAGCTGTAAAGTTAAAGTAGAAAGAAACCTACACAGGATTCTAAGAAGCAGAGACCCAAAGCACAGAATGCTCTGGAAGTGAGGCAGGGAGAGGAAGACGAGACCGAATGCATTAAAAGTGTCTTAAAAAGCATCCCGGCACGTGGGACAAAAGGAAGCGTTTTAGAAACTACGTGTCGAAAAAACACAAAGACTTTATTCTGGCTTACGTAAGAGAAAAAGAGATGATACAGGTATTTTTTCCCAAAGCCAGAATTTGGAAAGTGGTTATTGACAATGACAAAGCAAGGAGCACTGAGAGTCAGTTGAGCATCTCAGATGTTTGTGTGGACGTAAATGTAGCCAGTCCCAGAGGGGGAGCCCCAGAGCAGGTGGAAGACGCTATTTACGTGTATTAACACACAACTTGCACCTGTGCATGGAGCCATTGTCACCAGGAGCACTGGAAGACAGCCGCAGCCTCTCCTTGCCACACCTGCACCCAGGCAATGAGAAAGGGCACATCCCTGCTATCTCTCAACTGGTAGCATCAGGACACCTGTGTCCACCTTTCCAGAACCTCCAGCACGGTACCCCCCGATCCAAGAAAAAAAAGTTCCTGGAATAGCTGTGATTCCAGCTTCAATTCTCAGAATCGTAGGATTGTACTGATTTCTGCAAACATCTACTCGCAGGATCATAGCCTCTCTTGTGCATACAGCATCTTCATTAACGGTCAAATCTTGTAAGTCACGGGTTGACCCATCAGCAATACAAAACCAATCTTACGTAATGACCTCTAGTTCGCAAACATCGCAGGGAAGCTGCACTTACTTCTGTTGTAGCAGGTTGCCAGCACACCTTTATCTGCGGGACTGGTGCTGATGTGCCAGATTTCACCCACTTGATGGAGGAGGACATTTTTATTTATGATGTTGTTTTCATCATCAAAATCTATGATGTGGATCTACAAACACAAGGAAAGAGCACGTCAGGATCTCAAACGCTTTCCTCAGCATCTTAATTAAACATGATCACAAAGAATAATCAAACGCATTTCACGACAGATACATCTTTAATTGTTTTTCCTGTTATACTAACAGGATGTGCTTCAGTAATTTAATTCTTACTGCACTCTGCTCCAAAGACAAGGTATGAAACCCTTGCACAGTATTTTTAGGATGGCAAGCTACATAACACTGCCCTCTGGTCATATCCAGTCTTAAAGAAATAAGGCCCCAAAAGCTCTGTCCTCCAGCGGCTCTAACGTTAGGCCATCACTGGTGTTGGAGCCAGAGTCATCCAGGGTTGTCCAGATCGGCCAAGAACCTCTCAGACCTGCCGTGAGTCTGCCGGGAGGGAAGGACGTGGCGGGGCACTGTTGCCTCATTAAGTCTGAGACTGACCATGTCCGGCCTACTCTGTAGTGGACAGAACTCAACTCACACGTCAGAAGTGATTAAGGTGGGAAACAGTAAGAAAAGACTGTGTATTAGCACATTTCAAGCTTTTTGTTTTATTTATTTTTAATTTTTTAGAAATGGGCTCATGCTGTGCCAGGCTGGAGTGCAGTGGCACCATCATAGCTCACTGCAGCCTCGAACTCCTGGTCTCAAGGGATCCTCCTGCCTCAGCCTCCCAAGCAGCTGGGACTATAGGTGGGAGCCACCGCGTCTGACCCTCGACTTCTGATGGTCCAACAGCCTTCAGGACCTATCACTGTATGTTAATTGTAATAGTATTTTATTTTAGCCACCAAATGAAAAAGTTAAATATGTTATCTCCATGTTTTTCATGATAATTTTTAGAAGAATTAAAATGATTTCACGTTCAATCTCTTATCAATATCCAAGTCAATGATAAAACATAATTCTTCTTTTAAAAATAAATTTGTACTAAGAAAATATCGATGGATCTGTACAAAGATTTATATCCAAGAATGTTCCCCATGGCATTGACTATTGTAATGAAAAAGTACAAGTCACCCAAATGTTTGCAATAGAGAATTGTTCAAATACAGTGCAGTATCTGACTGCAATATAATACTATGAAGCCATTAGATACACTGTAGAAGAATATTTAATGCCACAGGAAAATGTCCATTATATATTTAAGGAGAAGAGAAAATTTTTAAAACTGTACAAATGCTACATCCATTTTTTATTTTAAAAAAGTATTCAATGTCCAGACAAGAGAACTAGCAGGAAACTGGTTATCTTTGGGTGGTAGGACTATAGGCATTTTTCCTTTACTTCCTTGTGACTTATTTGTATTTTTAACATTTCTCCACGATTAATATATATTACTTTTGCAATCAAAACAAACATTAATGCTATTTTAATAGATGTTTCTATGACACCCACTAGCATCTGCCCGCCATGTTGCTTCAGGTGGCTTCTTGCTAGACCTTTGACTGCTTCCTCTCATGCAATGTTTTCATGAAAAACAACCTCCAGTCCTCTTAAGGAGTCGCTCTGGACTCACTCAGAGTAGAATTCAAACCTGCCCCTGCACAGAAGGGCCGTGTGACACCAAACCTCAGTTTCCCCATGTGCATGGTGAAGACGCCGGCACTACCCTCCTGGGATTGACGAGAAACCAGGCGTGGCTGGGCGCGGCCTAATGCAGAACTAGAGCCCAGTGAGTACGAGTGCCTTCCCTTCCCTTTGGGGGAGACACTAAAAATCATTACTATTATTTTTAAAACTATTTTTTAAAAAGTTTTTCCCTGCACTCATAGCCTAATATGGTGGGTTTTGGGTTCTTGGGCGGGGCAGGGGGGGGGGTTGTTTTGTTTTGTTTTTTTAAAGAGTCTCAGTCTGTCACCCAGGCTGGAGTGCAGTGGTGCCATCACAGCTCACTGCAGCCTCAAACTCCTGGGCTCAAGCAATCCTCCTGACTCAGCCTCCTGAGTAGCTGGAACTACAGGTGTGCACCACCATGCCCAGATAAGTTTTTATTTTTTGTAAAGACAGGGTCTCACTCTTGCCCAGGCTGGCCAATGTGGTTTTAACAGTGGATTTGGCAATATTCCCAGAGGACAGCTTCTGACTTACAAATTATGCATCTAAGAACCGGGGAAACAAACACAGCACTTTTTATTTAAAGTGAAGGTTTATTGTGTACTTTTTCCTTTCCACACTCAAGGAAATTTTACTTACAAACACTCTTTCCCTACATGGACACTTGAAAATCCATTGATCATTAATTATTAAATAATTATTAAGAAAAACATTTGGCAGAACTTCAGAACTCACTAAAGCTAAACATACACATATCCTCTGACCTGGCGATTCTTTTTTTTTTTATTTTTTAGAGACAAGGTCTCACTCTGCTCTGTCACCCAGGCTGGAATGCAGTGGTGTGATCATAGCTCACTGCAGCCTTGAACTCCCGGGCTCAGGCGATCCTCCCACCTCAGCCCCCCGTGTAGCTGGAACTACAGGGGTGCCACACTTGGCTAATAGTTTTTATTTTTTGGTAGAGAGGGGGTCTCACTATGTTGCCCAGGCTGGTCTCAAACTCCTGGGCTCAAACGATCCTCCCACCTCAGCCCTGCGAAGTGCTGGGCTTACATGGTGTGAGCCACCACACCCAGCCTGACCCAGTAATTCTACTACTGGGCACAGACTCATCAAATGCCAGAGAAAGACACGTGTAAGAGTTCTCACAGCAGATTTATTCGTGACAGCCCAAAATGGCAAACACACCTAAATATCCATCAACTATAGAATGGGTAGATAAATAGTGATTCATCCACAAAGTGAGATACGGTCATGAGAAAAGCAAACACACACACAGACAGCGCTGAGGGAGACAATCAGACACAAGAGTGATGCTATATGACTTCTTCACATGACATAAAGGACAGACAAAACCATCCGGAGTGGGAACGCTGGCCACTCACGGTGGGCCTGTGGCTGGCTCAGACCCTGAGGGGGCTGCTGGGGATGGTCTCCTTGGTGGGGACAAGGTGCACACGGTGCGGGTACGTGTGCGCAGCGCTGGGAGAATGTGTGCACGCGAGTGCAAAAACGCATCAGGCTGCACACTTTGGATACACACACTTTAATGCATATAAGCTATCCCTTACAAGCAGAAATCCACTGCAGTACAAACAAGCAACAAATAAACAGTGAGGGCCAGGCACGGCGGCTCATGCCTGTGGTCCCAGCTCCTCAGGAGGCTGAGGTGAGAGGACCACTTAAGCCCAGGAGTTTGAGGCTGTGGTGAGCTCTGACCACACCACTGCACTCCAGCCTGGGCGACAGAGTGAGACTCTGTCTAAAAAAAAGATAAATAAAATAAATTTTAAAAAATAAGTAGGTGAGGAAAATTTATTCTTTATTATAACCAATCATTTAAAATTTTTAAAATAAGAATTCTGTGATACCAATTTTCAATAATATTTATTACATTAGCCAATTTTTTTTAGTGGTGACAACCAATACTAAAAAGGCTTTAGTACAACCTGTATACATTGTAATCTGTATAATTCTTTTAGAAGGTTTACCATAATATGTAAATGAGAACTACATAAATGTTGAAATTGAAACGATAATCTGATTTCTTGAAATCTGCCCCAAAGAATAAATGAAAAAGGTATATCATGGAATATTATGTAGCTTTAAAATTATGATTAAGGGCAATTATAAATACCAAAAATGATATAAGAGCATTAAATTTTAAAAGCAGACTATAAAATGGCATGCGATTAAATAAAACTGTCACATGTGAACACAGACTAAAAGGTACAAATTCCGAAAAATCTTTGTGTTGTTCAGGAATTTTTTTCTTCATTATTTGACACATTTCCTACTTATCAGGAAATCCATTAACACTAGAAAAAAGAATGCACTTAAATGTACTCTTTTAGCAAATCTCCTCTGAAATGCTCCACGGCAGCAGGAGCACCGCCTGGCAGGAGCTCGCATCTGGGCCATGTGGACCAGCTTTGGGACAGCGCGTCCCTCCCCGGAACTCCCGTCCCCCACCTGGCAGGAGGCTCCTCAGCCCCTGCCAGTCTCAGGCCCATCTCGCCTCCGTCTGGGCCTGTCTTCCTCCTCACCACTCCCCAGGAAGCTGTTTTCTTTCCTGTGAAGACATCAGGGAATGCTTTCCAATCAGACGCTGCTGCTGGATCCAAGCATGCCTTCCTTTAGCTCGCTCTCCCAACCAGCAAGCGCGCAGGGACAGCGCGTCCCGGCAGCGGGGAGAGCGGGAGCCTGCGCTCCTGGCACGCTCTGGTGATGGCCCATAACCGTCATTTCTAGGCTTAAGGAGTCTTAAGATCTTTCCACAGGTCCTTACTTTACAGTCGACTCACAGACAGGTGAAGGTGCACATTTTCACGGCATGTTTTAACAGGAGTATTTGGAAAAAGATGGTAAGACAGCAACCGCCGTAAGCAAATCACAACAAAAACAGTAATGGCCGATGTTTACAGTGCACCAGGTACCACGCTAAGTATTTTACATACACACTGATTCCTTTAATCCTAAAATAGCCCCATATTATTATTAACCACAGTTTACAGGTGAAGAGACTGAGGTCCAGAGAGGTGAGGCGCCCTGGCTCACTCCGTGGACACAGCAGAGCGGGGGCTGGGCGCACGCACTCTGCAGCCCTGCGCCACCTGCCTCGTGGGCTGCGTGACAAGAGGAAAGGGCCCGTACCTCAACTCCATCCGCTGGGCACCACCCTTAACCCGCTCACACGGAGGCACAGAGAAATGTTCATTGGATAAATACGTGTAGCTATAGGCCGGCTGCAAAAACAAGCAACACTATGGAGAAAGTGCAGCTATAGGCCGGCTGCAAAAACAAGCAACACTATGGAGAAAGTGCCGTAATTAAGGCGAGCGCAGAACACCATGGAGCAGAAAAGAACGACCCACTGCGACGGGCTCGGCAGGTCGGGAAAGACGGGTCATCCCGTGGGCTGTGCCTAAATCTCACCCTGAATTCCTCATGCCTTATCTGATTTTTAAAAATGTTTTAATCACTTACAATGCAGATCAAACTCACATATGGTGAATGACCATTATTAAATTTTTTAAAGTTGAATCTACCGGTGCTGGGCTAAGGCCACAGCTGATACCCTACAAAAACTTAAAGCAAGAGTTAAAACGTAGCAGGAAGCCAACAGAGATGAACTTCATCAACCCTCCCTCCTTTCTGGAAGCATCGGGGCTTGGAGAGAAGTGCTCTTGGTCTCCGAGCCTCACCGTGAATGCTTCCCTGCCTCACTACCCATTGCTAAAGCCACCGCTGAGTGACTCCTTAGGAACAATACAGAATGTCACCTGGGGTGAGAGCTTGAATAGAACAAGTCATTTTTATGGTCTCACATCGACAATTTTCTTTACTCAGTTAAAGTCGGTACCCTGAAAATGCATTTTCTACTGCAGTCTGTTTATCTTCATCATGATATGCTGAAAAAGAAGTGATCTGAGAGTCAAGAGACCTGGGTTCTAGCTTGGATTCTGCCACTTCCTGGCTGTGTTACTTCGGGCAAGTTACCAACCCATTCTGGGCCCTTGCTTCAACATTTGTAAATCCTACAATATCAAGAGGCATACGTCCACAGAGACAGGAGCAGAGAAAAGATGGCAATTACTTGCAAGCTGGGGAACTAGAAAAAGGGGTGACAAGAAAAAGACTTCACAGAACAGATGATACGAGCTACAGGTATAAGAGGTGAAGACTCAGAAACCTTGGACAAAAATCGCAGATTCCACTCCGGCTGAAGAACCGTCCACGTGGACTCTTGCAGGAATGCCGACGGCCCCGAGAGAAGCCAGTGCTTCAAAGGGGTAAGGAAAAGGGTGACACCAGGAAGCACTTCAGGTGCTGCATCTCAGACTCACTGACCTGAGAGAGGGCAAGAGCCCGCTGAAGAGCTCCCCAAGTCCACAGACATCTGGGCGTGCACCGAAACACAGGCCCCTGGGGACAAAGCCTGCGCCGAGGCCGTGAGGCCAGGAACAAGAGTGATGGGTGCTTGTACCACGCGTGGGCCTCCAATCAGGCCTCCAGGGAGAAGGCCAGGCCATCTGGTGACGCTCCAGTTACCCAGGGCAGCAAAGTCCATTATCATTAAAGAAAGGGTGGGTGAGATGGGGAGGAGGAGGAGGAGGAAGGAGGGAGGGGGTGGAAATGGAGGTTCAGTGAGTCTGGAGTGGGGCGGGGAGCCTGGATTTTTGCCAGTCGCCCTGGTGATTCTGAGCACAGCCCTGGACAGGCAGAGGGGCTGCAAGAACAAGGTCGTCATTAACCAGGACACAAACACAGAACAAGAGAACTGTGGCCAAAAAATTTAAGAGCTGTGGGGGAAAGGAGCTGTGCCGTCACCGCCCTGCAGCGCCATCAGCCTTTGCGCTGACCAGGACCCTAACCATGGGGCTGCGCGAGAAGAGGGGAAGCCCCGGGCCTCTTTGTCACCCTGGCACGCCCAGATGTCTCCAGAAGGAGGATTGAGACTCGTCCCTCCTCTGCAACAGAGAGATGAGGCAAACCTGTGGAGAAGGCACAGTGCAGAAGCACAGGAACCCCGTCTGCAATCCCCCCGCCACGCCTGCCTGCTGCGCAGCCTACAGGCACACACCCCAAGAAAAGCTCCATCTTCCCCCTGAAAGGAGAACCCCAGGAAGATGGGAAAGAGCCCAGAAATCCTCGCCCCTGCTCCCTGCATGGACGGCTCCGACACAGCGCTGCGCAGCACTGAGGATGCAGAATGAAAAGTCCACACCACAAAGAAAGGTCAGCAGCTGTGACCTTCCTAACAGTGTCAGAAGAACAGCACAGCTGAATTAAGCAGTGATGGGGCAGGTGCCGGCATTTTCCAGGGAACTAATGAGCACCCGGGAGGGGACAGCCTGAGGCAAAGCCAGGGGCATCAACCCTTGCAGCCAGCAATCCCCAGGACAGGTCCCGAGAGCCCCAGCTACGAGGCAGGGGCAGGGGGGCTTCAGTGTCCACTGTCACAGGCGTGGCATGGGCTGCAGCCCACAGCCAGCACTCTCCTGTCTGTTCAAACGTGCACAGCTGGACATCAGCGGGCCTGAGTGCGGGGCTGGGGCAGAGCTGTCCTGATTCCCAGGACGTCTCATCTCATACAGAGACACTGCCCAGCAACAGCACACGTGCACTGAGCAAAAGTGCACACTGAAGCGCCAGGTGCACGAGCACAGCTACTGCACATGCCTCACAGTTGATCTGCACATTTCAATGACAGGGAAGAGAGAAGGAGAGGGAAGTAGACATGTGTGTTTTTTTCCCAGTTCTGCCACATGTCACCTTAAAAACCAGGTAACTGCTTATGGCCAGCTTCCTCACCCGTTTAAAAATGGGGACAATAAAACCTGTCTGTCAACTGAGGCATCAGAATGGGACCAGCCCTGAGCAGCCCTGCAACCAACTCACCCGCCCTGTCCCGGGAGCACGGCCCAGTCCACTGTGGCCAGGAAGGGGACAGGGTCCTGTGTGATGAAGCCACGTGCCCACGTGGCTCCAGATGGACCCGCAACACTCGGCTGCTAAAGAACCACACAAACACCACTGTGACACCACGGGGACACAGGAGATGCCATGAGATGATGGGGACACCATGAGATGGGGCCGGGGAACGCCAGGAGACGAGGGGGACACAGGGACACAGAAAATGCTGCGCGATGCTGTGAGTATCTGCATGTCAGTTTCACCACTTCATTGCACACTCAACTCAGGGCACACGTATCTGTTCAACTCTCGTGGAATTTGCACATTAAAGAGAAGAATTAAAGAGTTCTGGGGCTGGGCGCAGTGTCTCAAGCCTATGATCCCAGCACTTTGGGAGGCCAAGGTGGGAGGACTGCTCCAGGCCAGGAGTCCACGACCAGCCTGGGCAACACAGTGAGACCCTTTCTGTAGAGAAAAATTTAAACAATGAAAAATAAATAAAGAGTTCCGTTAATTTACTAAACAAGCATTTGATGAGTGGATGGATGAATGAATATCTCAAAAATGTCACATACCTTTCCCAGAAAGACAAAACCAGTATATCAAAAACATATTCTTACTTTTACCATATAGATTCACAGTAGGTAAATGTGGAAATAAGAAGTCATATGACTTATCCTTTAATTCAATCACGACTCAAAAAATATAACTGCAGCCAGAGGCTACGAGCCTGAATTAGCAGGTTAACGAGCAGGTTTGTGAGGAACGACAGGGCAGAGAAACGGCAGCTCTGCGGGCAAAGCGCTCAAGTCTCCACGGCAGATGGAGGGTGTGGAAAAGGCTACCAAACATTTACACAATCGTTACCGTAAAATTTAAATCAAATATATAGCTTTTTTTATCCTCAGAAAGTTGAGTTTCTGTGCAAGACAGATCATTACGAAGGACAAAAATCTCTCATTTAATATGAAAACATTTCTGTCACCAGGTCCAAGGACTGACAACTCGCATGGATAGAAACCAGAACCGCAGTCCTCTCTTTGAGGTTTCGCTTCCTGAGGTCTAAGTTACCCGTGGTCAAATGTAGTCCAAAAATATTAAATGGAAAATTCTGGAAATAAACCATTCTTAAGTTTTAAACTGCACGCCTTTCTGAGGAGCGTGATGACATCTTGAGCCAGGGACGTGCGTCCTCCCTTGTCCTGTGGGTCCAGGCTATAAAAGCTACTCGCCCGACAGTCATCGACATTGTCCGTTCCTGACATCCAACCACCGACATCACCATGCTTGACGATCCGAGATCGCCAGCAGACGACCCTCCTTCCACCCTGGGAAGGTCGATAGCCGCCCAAGACCACGTCTCAGCGCCTACGTCACTCACCCCACCTCGCCACACAGGCACTGGCGCACCTCACATCACCGCCAGGAGAAGATTATATATCTTATGTATATCTGTATATTAAGATACACAATTAAGATACTTTGAGAGAGAGAGAAAGAGACCACCATTCACATAACTTTCATTACCGTATATTGTTATATTTGTTCTATTTTATTAGTAGGTATGGCTGTTAATCTCTTGCTGTGCCTAATTTATAAATTAAACTTTATCATAGGTATATATGCATAGAAAAAAACATAGCATGCATAGGATTCAGTGCTATCCGAGGTTTCAGGCATCCACTGGGGCATGTACCCCTGCAGATAAGGGGGCTACTGTATTCCCACCACCCGAAGATAATCGTTGGCTCAAATATAATAGCAAAAGCAAAACAAAACTACTAAAGTAATGTTCAACAGAATAAGTTTTAAGTTATTGAATTTGATCATTATATATAGTTGGATAATATTCTTTGATTTGAAAGATATATTTAAATCCAATGAAAGTTTCTGTTTTGTTTGTGTGGAATTAATTTTTGTTCTCAAATGTTGCTTGAAAAATCAAGAGCAAAATGGTTACAAAACTAAGAATAGGCTCAGTAATTAACATGTATACATTTGTCAAAAATAGTTACCTGATTATCATATTTAAGAGACTGCGTCCCAACCAAAAACCGAATGGCATCTGTTTCTGCAGTTTGAGGTGTTAAAGCACGTGCCTGCAGGAGGGAAGGAAAAGGCATACACATTTATGAAGTGAGATTTAATAGAGATTAAAAAGGCAGTTTATTCATCTACTGTTGATAAAGTACAAATTAGTACGCTGTCTGGAAGGCAATTTAGAAACATGTATTAAAAGCCGTAAACTTTTGTACACTTTTAACACAACAGTTCTACTTCAAATTTATATGTGGAAATGACTGTAAATAGGCACAAAAATCAAGCAACAAGATGTAAATTATTTAAACAGCAATGGTTAAATTACTTTTTTTTAACAAAACCATTATTTTAACAGTAATAGATTGGTTAAACAAATTATACTTCAACAATACAGCAGAAAATAACTTCCAGCAATAGCAAAGCAGGGGGGTTAAACCAATTCTTCTGCAGAGAACAACTGGAAAAACCAAACAAAATACTGTGAATCTGTTTCAAGGCCTCAGAGAACTACCAAGGCAACAAAGAAACGCCAAGCTCCAGGAAAGGAGGGAAGCCTGGAGAGGAAGCCCGAAATCTGGCCACTTTTCACCTAGAGGCATTTGTCAATTTGGAGACTGCAGCTAAAAGGCTGATGCTGGGGAGCTTTGGGCACGAAAGCCAAAGCACGGGGCCTGCATAGCACTCGGCTAACCCCACAGACTTACAGCCCAGGAGTAGGTGAACTGGAACCAGATCAGGCTGCACAGACTACAGCTCCAAATCATCTCAGTCCTCCATGGGATTTAAAGTGATCCAAGAAAATGGGACGGGGAGACAATCAATCAATCAATCAATCAATCAAGCGATCCGAGCAGTCCAGTGCTCCTAGGCCAGCAGCCTTCTGCCAGAAGAAGTCAGTCCTCCAGTGGAAGGAAACGTGAAGCTTCTAAGTCTTGCACATACAATGTCTAACGTTTAATCAAAAATAGCCAGTCATACAGTAAGACAAAACCACATGATCAAAAACAAAAAGAACCAACCAACAAAAAAAGACCTGCAGAGGATTCAAATAATCAGTCGCCCTGGGAAGCAAGCTCTAAGTTAATCCTTTATTTAAAGGGTTTGTTCTATAAAATTTGGCTTCAGTCAAAAGGCCACACTCAAGGACCCAGAAGGCCGCATGTGGCCCCAAGGCCGCAGGTTCCCCACCCCTGCGAGCTCCGAGATGTGCGTGGAGGAGACTTCCCGGCGAGTGCTCCTGGCAGCTATTCCACGTGAGGGTGAAGGAAGTGGGATGGGCAGAGGGACCGGCTGCACCCGCGACCTCTGCCAACCCAGCGGGGGCTGCAGCTGGACGGCCCTTCAGAGTCGAGGCCAGAGGGCCAGGCCTCCTAACCCCACCCCCATGGGTCACCACTGGACACAGGCTGCCCCTGGTGAGGGCATGTGACCATGGGCACAGGGACTCTGCTCAGCTGAGGGCAATTCCTGGAGCAAGGCCCAGCTGAGAGCTGTCACCTCCAGCAGTCTCAGAAGCCGCTGGATTTCCTGAAAGGGAAGTCTAGGCAGTATCTGACAGCATAAATTACAATAACTACACTTAATGTGCTCAATAATTAAAAGACAAAATTAAGAATTTCAAAGATGAATCTGAGGCTTAGAGAGGAAAAGATTACACAACTGGTTACTAGAGCCGTGGCTCATACTTCAGGCTTACAGATTCAAGCCCAGCTCTGTTTTAGTACCTAGACCAAGTCCCTGAGGTAGACATCATAACGGCCGACCCAAAACGCCCACATTCTAACCCCAGAACCTGTGGATATGTTCATTTATACGGCAAAGGGACCATGCAGATGTAGTAAAATTAAGGACCTTGAGTGGAGGAGATTATCCCAGATCACTCGATCACACGGATCCTTGACAACAGAAAACCTTTCCTGGCTGTGGTCAGAGAGAGATGTGAAGACAGAAGAGAGAATCAGACCGGTGGCGGCGTGAGGAGGACTCTGCAGCCACGGGAGCGGCCCGGGCAGCCGCCACTGGCTTTGCAGATGCACAAAGGAAGACACAAGCCAGGGAATGTGGGTGCTTCCACAAGTCAGGAAAGACAAAGACACCGATTCTCCCCTACAGCCTCTAAGAGGTTGGAAAGACTTACTGATGCCTTGATTCTAGTCTGGCGAGACCCATGTTGGGTTTCTCACCTACAGAACTGTAAAATAATAAAGTTATGTTATTTTGAGCCACTAAGTTTGCAGTAATTTGTTACGGCTGCCTCTCCCCCTCTGTACCTAGAAACACACCTACTTCTTTGACCATCACGTCAGTTCCTACATATTGTCCCCAATTTCTTGATTCACTCATTTCGAAACAGGGTAAGAGAAACAGTTAAACAGTTGTCCTGACCACCTGGTCTATCTAGTTTTGACTTGGTTTCCACAGCTAGAGCGAAACAATCAGATCTCTCGGGTGTCCATTGCGAAAATGTTCAGGGATAATAATTTCATGAACTATTCTTAGAAAACATAACCATATTATATGTTCCCACTCTTCCCAAAATAGTCAGCAGTGCAGAAAGATCAACCACTAAAATACATTTCCATAAAACCAAGAAAATGTATGTCTAGAGCAGTATTCACATTTATTGGACATGTGAAGGAAAAAAATCTATTTGAGCCAATTCAACTATTCAAAGCAGCTTTAAGGTTCCCATTGTCAGTATTCCTCTACCCTCTTCTGCAAACTCGGCTGGACAATTTTTGGAGCCTTAGATCTCTTTGTGAAACTATGAATTCTTTGTGAATCTATAGGCCTTCTGCCACAAATGTGCATACATAATACATAAAATTTTGTATATAGTATTAGCAAGTTCACAGAGCCTCGGAACGCCATCCAATTGAAACACCTCTGGCTTACAAAGAGAGGACCCTTGGGAGGGTGCGTGCCACTCCTGAGACACGGAGCAGGCCGCTCCAAGGCTGAGCCAGGGCAGTGGAGATGCAGGGTCAGGCCCATCTTCAGATGGGACATTAAGACCTCCAAACACAGGAACATGCTGTCACCCCAGATGACAAAGGCCTGAAAGTCCCCCAAAATAGGACCCAGAAGAGGACCTATCTGAAAGGAAATGATACTTTACGTTAGAAGACTTGTCTGCGCTTCAAGGGAGCGCCCACCGTGGTAGGTGCTCAGAGGCACCGAAGAGGCGGGCAGCGTCATCTCTGCCCTCGGGAAACATGGACTCGCACGAGGAGAGGAGGAGACAGAGCCTCAGAGAGATGGAAAGACAAGATGAGATGTGATTAAGTACCAAAAACACTGGAACAGATCATAACAGCAGCAAATTAGCATTTATCAATATGCACCCACAAGCGCAACATTAGACACAAGGCAGGATTAAATGCCATCACTATAAAATAGAAGGAAAAAATAAGCAGATTGTATTAGCAGCTATTATATTGAATAAAGAAGGGCAATTCAAGAATGCAGAAGCTACTTGAGTGAAGATAATGAACTGGCATTCAATTTACTTCATTCTAAAGCAATTTGTGGAGCCAGGAACTGCATACCTGGAGAGGAATAACCGTAAGCACACAGGAAAAAAGCCTAAATAGATGATCTGTTTCAGAGAGCGTAAAGCTGCCACGGTTTTAGAAAAGCACTGCAAATTTGGAACTATCTTGTTCGAGCTCACACAAGAAAAGACACTTTTTTAAAAAAATAGAAGAGGGAAATCATTCGTATAGAGAAATCTAAAATGTATCTTTAAAAATCATAGCGAAACCTCATAAAAGTTTAATTCAAGAGCTTTCCAAAAATTATTTAATTCTGGCCATTCTGGTGACAAATCTATAGACATCTATCCATGTCTGTAATTCTGTTTCTTCCATTAAAGTAATTATAAAATGATCTCTCTAAGTCTAGCAGTATGAGAGTTTTACAGGTGTTCCAATGACCCTATCATAAGATCAAATTTTTGTAGTATAATAGGTGACAAAGCATTTCCCCCTATTTTGTCTTGGTCCATCCCATAATTCGATGAGGTCGACAGGCAGGCAGGATGGCCAGCAGCATCCCCACTTCGTAGATAAAAAATCTGAGGACCAGCAAGGTGCAGTGACACAGCCTCTGTCACCTACAGCTGCTGAGGAGGGAGAACCCAGACTCCCTCGTGAAGCCCAGTCGTCCTTCGCTCACCGTGGAGCAGGGTAACTGGCAGCACAAATGACACGTGTGGTCGCAGTCAGAACAGAAATTCCACGTGTTCTCCCAGCTCTCGTGAAGACAGGCGGAGGCATTCTCCTCACAGAGCCCTATTTCCAGTCTCTCAGCCCCATGAAGTGAACCCAACCAGCCAGAGGGCCGGGACATGCCCAGGGGTCAAGACCACGGCAGGAGAGAATCATCGGGAAGGTCAGGACATTGCAGGAGCCATAAGTATCAGAACCCACGAGTGTGGACTGCGCACGCGGCGTCCTTGGGGAAGTCACAATCATGCACTTGCTTACCAGACTAAGCGACGAGTGGCTCCCACGGACGCCAGGCAGCAAACTGTGCCCGTTAGCGTTCTTCACCAAGATTTCCCCACGGACAGCGGCACCCGGGAAGCCAAGGAGGGCGGGTGGAGGGGGCTTCGCTTTAGCAGCAGGGACCCAGGGCAGGGAGGCGGCCTCCCTCCAGAAAGGACCCCTTACCAGGCTCCGCTCCCACGCGCGAGGAGGGCGGGTCAGAGGGCGGGGGGAGAGAGGAAAGAGATGAAAGGAAAAGGCGGGGCATCCCGACTTTTCCTTCTGTGCTACCAAAATAGCCGTTTCTCACCTCCCACACCCAAAAGGAAAAAACCGTCAAAGGTTTGGAGTGCATCAAAGGAAAACAAAACCTCTGAGTCAGCCAGGGGGAACTGAGATAATAACACTATTTCTAGGAGCCCCAGGGCTCTACCCCTCACAGTCATGTATTCATTCATTCATTCATTCATGTAAAGCCAAAGGGAAGCCCAGGGCCTTTCCCCGTGGCCAAGGACCTTGCAGTGACGGCACCACTCCCTCTGCACGGCCTGTGGTACAGGCTGTGTGTCGCCTCCTCTCAAGCCCTTGGGGCAACCCAGCCCCCTCATCTTCAGCAACAGAGGTCACCCCGCACCTCCCCACAGCTCTCTGCTCTCTCACCTTCCCCTGCTCCGGCTGCTTCTCCTTACCCGCAATGCGCTCTCCTCAGTGCCTGCCGCACCTGCGTTCTTCCGCTCACAGCCAGATGGGCGATGGCGTGAGAAGACAGGGAATGCCCTTCCAGCTGCCACAAGCGCCTCACCTCGTGAGGGCCTGGCCTCCACTCTGGCCACTGGTGTCCCCAGTTGTCAGATCTCAGAGCCACCTCTGGCCCCCACCCCGCCCAAGCCCCCAGACGCCCCACCAGGGGCCCTCTCGTCAGCTCCCACCCCTTCCCCTTTGCACCCTGCATTGCTGCCCGGGCTGCATGCCAACCTCTCTCAGTCCACACCCTCCTCCTAGGCGCGCTCACTTTCCCCTAAGTATGACCGTCATTAATAGGCCGATGATTTCAAATGGGACTCTCACGGCCAGACGCTCGCTAAGCCAACTGTGAGCCAGCTCTGTGCTAGGCGCCCACAGGCCCCCTACAGCAGCCAACCACGCAGCCCTGCCGGCCTCCCCAGACCTCCTGCTACACCCCCACCTCCAGTCCTCACCTGCCACACCGATCCTGTGGGTCCTTTCTCCCGCAGGGCCCCTCTCCAGTCCCGCACCGCCTCCCTCATTCCCTGCTTAAATTACCTTTTAACAACCTCGTAACCAGTTTTCCCGACACAAGTTCATCTTTCACCTTGCTACAAAAGCCACTTTACCAAATCAAATCTGGACCTCAGGTTTTCAAACAATGGGCTAAAGATTCCGTTTCTCTCCTCTCAAACTGGCAAATCACACAAAAGCGAGAAGGAGAATGAAAAACAGAAATGTAAACTCTGTCTGCAGTGAAACTCGGAAACATCCATGATGCAAAAGCACAGCAGCCGAAGACAGATGGCGAAGGCCACGAACGTCAGAAACAAGAGAAGACGCCGGAGGCAGCACGTCCCAGACAAGCCCCGGGAGCAGCTCCGAGGACTGACTTAAGAGGCAAGGCCGGAGCCCCCGGATGGGACCACAGAAGCAGGTGCGTCCCACACACCACGTGGTGGGAGTGAAGCGGGGCAGACGGCCACCAGCACCTTCTCGGGAAGCAGAGTCCAGGACAGAGGCGCTGCCCTGCGGGCCGCCTGCACAGACCAATCTCCTCTGGCTTGAAACAGGTGACAGCAAAAAGAATTCCTCACAAACACAGCCCGTGCCGCAGCGTCCCTGCCAGCCCGCAACGTGGGCCTGGCCCAACTCCATGGACAGAGCCTGCAGGGAGCCGGACCAGGAAGGACTCGCCACTAAAAGACCAATGGTCAAAAGGAACTAGCCCAGGCGCTAGGCAGAGGCACGACAAGGAGAGAGGGAGGGAAAACAAACAGGAAAAGACATCAGAAGATGGAAAACACAAACCAGAAAATGTTGCCACAGAATAGCTAAAAATTGTGAACAAACATATGAACATAAATTCATAAAAATTAATGGAGCAATCATCTCTCTCTAAAAAAAAAAGGAAAAAGAAGAAAAGAATAGAAAGGAAAAGACCCACAGAGTGGGAGAAAATATGTGCAAACTACCCATCTGACAAGGGATTAATAACCAGAGTACAGGAGGAGCTTGAGCAACTCAACCACAAAAACACCAAACAATACGATTAAAAATGGGCAACAGATCTGAATAGACATTTCTCAAAAGAAGACATACAAATGGCCAACAGATATACGCAAAGGTGCTGAACATCACTGATCATAGGGAATGCAAATCAAAGCCATAAAGAGATAGCATCTCACCCCAGTTAAAATGGCTTTTATCAAAAAGACAGGCAATAACGAATGCTGGTGAGGATGTGGAGAAAGGGGAACCCTCGTACACTGTTGGTGGGAATGTAAATTCGTGCAACCACTATGGAGAACAGTATGGAGCCTCCTCAAAAAACTAAACTCCCATATGCCCCAGCAATCCCACTGCTGGGTATATATCCAAAGGACAGGAAATCAGCATATTGAAAACATTACCTGCCCCATGTTTACTGCGGCATTAATCACAATAGCCAAAACATGGAATCAACCTAAGTGCTCATCAACCAATGAATAGATAAAGAAAATATGGTATATATACACAACGGAGTATTATTACAAAAAATAATGAAATCCTGTCATTTCCAGCAATGTGGATGGAACTGGAGGTTATTATGTTAAATGAAATAATCCAAGCATAGAAAGACAAATACCACATGTTCTCATTCTTATGTAGGAGCTAAAAAAGCGGACCTCACGGTGAAAGAAAGTAGATCGGTGGTTACCAGAGGCCGGGAAGGGGGAATAAAGAGAAGCTGATTAATGGGTACAAATATACCACCAGACAGAAGAAATAAGATTTGGTGTTCGACAGATGTATAGTTTACAATACTCTATTGCACATTTCAAGATAGCTAGAAGAGAATAATTTAAATGTTTCTAGCATAAAGAAAAGACAAATATGTAAGGTGATGGATAACCCAAATACACTGATTTGATTGTTAAAAATTATATGAATGAGCCGGGCACGGTGGCTCACGCCTGTAATCCTAGCACTCTGGGAGGCCGAGGCGGGTGGATCGTCCTGAGCTCAGGAGTTCGAGACCAGCCTGAGCAAGAGCGAGACCCC
>RJWJ010010621.1:0-46551 GCA_004363605.1 Indri indri | reverse complement strand
CCATCTCGACCTGGCACGGGCACAGCGACCCGCGGGCACGAGCCCAGAGCAGCGCTGAGTCTGTGTGTGCTGCAGCCGTGAGGAGGGGACCCCTTCCCCAGCCCCTGCGACACGGGGAGAGAGGTCAGGACTGGGGAGACGTCAGGGATTTAGGACAGGAAGGTGTTCACATCACATACAGGTCGAGAGCTTAGATATCTAGAGCGGGAAACAGAAAAGTTCACATTGCAGGACAGAGGTTTAAGAAAAAGTTACAGTACAGAACGCAGTAGAGGAATTAGAATTTTGTCTTTCTAGAATATGCTGACATCTTGACCACCGGTCATTGGAGTAGGCCATTCATCCTTAATTTTCTCAGTCGTAAAATGGAATTGTTCACTTGCACTTTTCTTACTGAAATAACAAGGCTTTTAAATGTATATTATATATATTTATATCAATTTATATTTTATATTTAGAATGTATACTGTTGCTTTTTTAAAAAAACAACATAAATATCACATAAGAAAGATTATTTCCTTATTTTGGAGTGATACTAAATAACTGCTCCTCTGGAGAATAGGAAACTAGGTTAAAACTGGAATAAAAAACACTGATATTTTCGCCTTTGGAAAGCAAATACCTCCCCTCTTCCTAAAATTGTCAGACTGTAAATGCAGGGAGAAGACACCTTCCTCACTCCTTTCTGCTTTTGTGCCTTACCCCACAAGGTGGTGGTGAACTTCCCCCCACACCTCAGAGGTGACTTGAGGTTAGAGAACCAACATCTCCCCCTTACCAAAGACAAGATGGTGCTCTTGAATTAAGCAGAGCAAGACAGCCGTGTCCGGGCAGGATTTCAGCACTGGGGCCAGGCCGAAGCCCGTGGGGAGTTGCTTTCACCTTAGGAAGGTATTCGTGCGTGCTCTGTGCCGGCCACCTGCAGGGACAGCCGCCCTGCTGAGTGCCCACAGAGGTGGACCTGCCGCATCTCCGCCGTTCACATCCAGGACCGCGCCCGTGGCCTCTTGCCCTTCGCCAACCTTAGGGTCACATTGTCCAGAGGAAAATCTGCCTCCCAGAAAAGATGTTCTCTCCATCTGGGCAAACTGGCCCTCTCCAGGACACCCCGAGGAAGGCCGGACTTCAGAGAGGTTGTCAGTGACGCTGGTGACAGGGACCTGCTCTCCTCAGAAGTTCCTTCCCTCGCCCTTTGTCCCCAGCGGCCAGAGCAGTCATGTCATCCAATCCTATAGCTGCAGGGAATCTTCACGGTTGATCCGTGCAGGCGCCTCATTTGAGATCCAGATGAGGAAACGGAGGCTGCGAGGGCAAATGGTTTGCCCGAGGAAGCACAGGTTGTCACAGCGGGTGAAGTGACAGCTCCGCCACACGTGAGGTCTACAGCAGGACCTCCTGGGAAACCAGAATTATATTTCTGGGTTTTTCACTTACTCGTTCTCACCCTTGTGAGGAGATCAGTGTTCCTTCCAACCTGTGTCCATGACCATCTGCCAAACATCTGGGGCCAGCTGAGGGGGAGGTACGTACTTTGTTTCAGTGAATCATAAGCAAAATATCATTGGTGGGAGAAGAGGTTCAGTTTTCTCTTTCCTTTACTCTGTTCGTGTTGGATCCACGCACACTGAGTTTACGAGAGCTGACTCTTTCGCACTTGCGGCCGTCATTCTTCAGTGTCTGACCTCATGGAGTGGGGAAGGTAGTAAAAATAAGGCCAGGTGGGAAGGTACCCTGTTGTATTGACAGCTAATGAACTGGATTTCCTTCAAGAAACATCACCTAGGGAGAGCTCCAGCAAGCATCTGGAAGTGAAAATTAAAGTGAAACAGTACGGCTACTTTAGACAGTAGGAGTATGATACTGTGCATGTCAATTTCTCACCTCCCAAAATGCTCGCCATCATGGAATAAAGCCTCCAGAGTAAATGTAAGTCCAAATCTAGTCCTCTGGACTCTGAGTTTCCCTCTGATCTGTCTTCCAGAGACCCGTAAGGACTTGTCTGCCCGGCGATGCAGATGGTGGGGCAAAGCCGCCCCATTCCAGGCTGGAGTGGTGGCCACACCTCAGAGCGCTGGCACCACCTTCTAACGCCATTTCCTCCTGCCCTGTCGCCACTCCCTTCCCTCTCACCCACCCAAAAAATCTTCTAGAGAATGAATTAAAGTGAGGGGTGTTGTTACTGTGGAATAATTAGGCCCTGCGGGAGAAGAGGCACTGGGTATTGTGCTAATGCCCTGGGGCTGTGATTAGCTAATAACGATAGTGCCTGTGTCGCTGCTTAATTATTCTGTTGCCTCCCAGTCCCTTCCCGTGCGGCCGGAATTCACGTCCAAGCTCACTGGAGGCAAAACGACAACCGCAGGCTCCAGCGTCCTGAGTACATTTGGTGGATGCAGGCAGTTTTCTGTGTTTACAATTATTTTATTTCCTAACCGCAAAGCCACTGTGCTTTCGCTGTCTCGTTGTTCTAGGGAAAGTGTTCAACGAATGCACTGAAGGCAAGCTCTTGCTGTCTTTTCTTAATGTTATTTTGTCGTAGCTCAGAAAAACCTCTTGCTGTCCAGGAAAAGTGGGGAGGACGTTGCTGTGTTTGTTCCCTAGAAAGCGAACTAGTTTCTGGGACTGACACTAGACACGACCTGCAGATACGCTGAGAGAAGAGAAGGGGAAAGGGGCGACTTTCACAGAGGAAGAATTTCGTAAATAAAGAAATGGTGAATGTGAGAGATCGACAGGCCCCTAATCGCCATTTTTCTACCTTTCTTGGTGGATCTGGAATCTTTAGAAGGACCGGGAATAGCCAGGCTCAGCGGTCAGCCTTACCCCAGCTGGAGAATCTTACTTCTCATCCCACCGTCTACGAAGAGTAAGAAAGAAACCTTCTAAGTCACTCTGTGTGTCCCCGCTGCGGGTTCAGGAAGGGGGAGGTGGGCTGATCGAGGATGTACAGGCGTGGTGTCTGGGGAACAGAGCGGCCATCGGTCACTCCCGCCTAAGTGTTATGTCAGAGGAGCGAAGGATGTCTCTGGCCCTGTCCTGGTGACACCAAGACAGCAACTGGCTTCATCCATTCTATTTCTTAAAATAGCCGCCTTTTCTCTGGCACGTGAGCAGAAAGGGAAGGTTTGGTGGGGAGGTTCGCTTACGGCAGGCTTGGCTGTGTCCCCAGGAGCCCCCTGGTAAGGCTGTGGCATGAGGCGGGCTGGGAAGCCCAGGTCTGGCTCCATAAGGGATGCGCATCGGCCTGGCCTTCCGCAAACCGTGCGTGGAGTCCAGCGCGCCTGCCACAGCCTTCCGTAGAATCGGCAACCGATTCGCTCAGCACGTGCTTATTTAGTGTTGTGTGCCATGTTTGCGGGTCCACAGAAATAAAACAGGCAAAATTCCAGGTCTTTGATAAGCTTATCTCCTGGTGGCATGTTTTTCCCAGGAGAACAGAACTGTAACTTAGCACCCTGAAGTGGATTTTACTCCAGTTCGTTGCCTCCCAGCAACTGTCCTTGTTCCTGTCACAAACCAAACCTCCCCCTCTGTAACCTTTCACCTTCCTATGCCTTAGACTCAATCTCACGCCCAGCCCTGATGGAATTTGGTAGTGCTGCATGGGGAATTTCCGAGACCAGCAGGTTGCAAGCGTCAGCGCGCAAAAGCAGCGCCAGGAAGGCTTGTTAAATAAAATCTGATCCCTGAGCCCCACAGATGGCGATTCTGGCTCAGGTCTGAGGTCAGCCCCAGGTGACTGATGCAGAAGGTCCCAGACCCAACATTAAAAAAATAACCTTTCTCCAATAAACGAGAATACATTGCAGCACCCCCAAAGCACAGTGTGGTGCCTGCGTCCGGGAGACAGAATGATTCCGACCAAACGGCCCAAGGGCATCAGCAGCCCGGACAGAGGTCCGGCCTTTCTCTCAGTGGTCGTCTTCCTGGCGATTCAGCCCGTCAGGGCTTGAGTCGGGTGTGCTGAGTAGCATGGCAGCTGCCGTATGGGTTTTCCCGGGACAGGAGACGGTAAAAGCTGTTTATGTCATAAGCTCAGTGGGGCTTGTATTTATATAGATCCTTTGTTCTTTGGCCTCTAAGTTGACCTGAGGTTTTCACCTTCTTCAGTTACGCTGTGGGCAATGAAAATTGGCACCTTCACCAAAGTTCTGCCTTGAACTGTTAGAGTTCTGCCTCCTTGGAGTCCTCTTTTTCCCTACCAGGCCACGTAGCCAACATGTGTTTGGCGCTAGCAGAAATAAGAGCTTTTCGAAAGTTGGCTCATTGGCCCTGCCTAGCCTCGGGGTCTGCAGGACTCCCTGGACGGGTGACGAGCCGGCAGCCTCTGCTTCCACACGTCCGCAGACAGCAGCACGCCTCTGAGGCAGCCCCGCTCGCTTTAGAACAGCTCGCTTTAGTCCCCAGCCTCTCTGGCACCAGGGGCTGGTTTCCCGGAAGACAGTTTTTCCACAGACGGGTGGGGGAGGAGGTGAGCGATGGGGAGCGGCTGTAAATACAGATGAAGCTTCACTCGCCGCTGCTCATCTCCTGCTGTGCGGCCTGGTTCCTAACAGGCCACGGACTGGGGATGTGTGTCCTGGTCCGTGGCCCCAGGGGTTGGGGACCACAGCTTTAGAAGACTTATGACCCTTAGACGGTTCTCCTTTATAATGAACTGAAACTTGCCTCTTTATGACTTTCACCTCCTGATCCTAAGATTGGTCTCTTGAGCTACAAAGACTGTCTTTCTGATGTTAAGACCTAAGTAAGACCTTTCTTCGCCTAGTCTTCTCCTCTCTAGGCTCGATTTTGCCTTTTATCAGCTGTTTCTCTGTCAACTGGACTTTCATGCCTGGTCACCCTCCTCTGGATGCTCTCAAAAACGTATACACCAATGACCAGACTGACGACAGAGGCTGCAGAATGAGCAGTGGAGGGTTGCGGGGGTGTTGAATCTTTGTTTCAAGTGTTGAAGTGTTGGCAAAAAAAAAAGTAGCAAAACTGTAATTCCTCCTTTGGAGGACAGAACAGCCAGCTTCTCCTTCAGATACAGATCCAGCAAATGTTTATCAATCACCTACTGTGTATCAGACGGCGGTGTCACCTCATTTGATTGTCGTGTCCATTGCAGAGACAGGGCACATTACTCCCATTTCGTGGATGAAACCTGAGCAGGCTGCCTGAAGGGAAGGGACTGAGCCCAAAATGAAAGGCGGATCTGAGTGACTGCAAGTTCCTTGCTTCCATGGGTAAATCTCTACAGCAGCCACGAGGTAGACACGAGAGGCAGAGTAGGATTTTGAGTCCAGTGTCGGCAGAATGCTAACTGCATGGGGCCAGACAGCTGGGTTTCCATCCCGGCTCTGCCACTTAGCGAGCTGTGCGACCTTCCACAGGTTCCTTACCTCACAGGATGACTGCAAGTGACTCCATGAGCTCGTGCATGTGGAGTGCTTGGAACAGTGACCAGTACGTGGTGAGCACTTATAAAATATTAGCTCTCATCTGTATTAGCTTTTTTTCCTAGTAAAACTGAATTGGAGAATAGATTGGTTTCCTGTTGCTGCTGTGAGAAAGTACCACAAACCTAGTGACTTAAAATTTTAACACACATTTATTATCTCGTAGTTCCATACGTCAGAAACCTGCCATAGGCACCAGGCTACAGTCACGTGTCTGCAGGCTGAGCTCCTCCTGGGGCTCCCGGGGAACCCATGTCCCTGCCTCTTCCTGCTTCTGAAGGCCACTGGTGTGACGCGGCCCATGGCCCTTCCTCTGCCTTCAGAACTGGCAAGTCTTCCTCACGTTGCCGTCTCTCTGGTGTTTTCCCTTTTGGTTCCTTCTTCCACTTATGAGAACCTGCCCAGGTAATCCAGGACAATCTCCCCATGTCAGGGTCAACTGATTAGCAACTTCAACTCTTAGGCCATTTCCTGTTGCTTATGACAGAATACCCAACACTGGGTCATTTATAAAGAGAAGGAATCTATTTCCTACAGGTGTGCAGGCTGAGAAGTCCAAGGTTGGGGGGGCGGGTGCATCTGTGTGAGCCTTCTTGCTGGTCCTGAGGAGGTGGCGCAGGGCACCACATGGCGAGGGGCTGAGTGCGCCAGCTCAGGTCTGTCATCTTTCAAGTGGGGGAAAGACCCCTGTCCCGTTCACAGGCTGCCTGAGAGGATCCCACCTACGGGGACAGAATCACTCTGCAAGACATACAGTTTGTTACTGTCGCTGGGGATCAGGGAGGAGAAGCAAGGCCTCGTGCTGGCTGGAGGGGCAGCTCTCAGCTCCGTCTGAGACTAGATGGCAGTTAGTCCAGGTGGTCTTCCAGCACGAGTTGCTTTCATTTTTTAGGCCCTTGCATAGCAAGGGTCCTAATGACCTAGGCACTCAGTCTGTGACCTACAGATTTGACCTGAGCCAAGAAACTCTTCCTGATGTATTGTTCATCCAGGACATACCAGCTCTGAGGAGAAGGAACCCCTCCTGTCCCTTCAGTTGGGTTGACATTTGGGATTACTCAGCTTGGAGTCTTCCCAGCAGTGAGCTAACCTGGTCAGATGAGCAAAGACTGTCTGTGTCCAGGTGGGGGAGGACGTGTCCTCACCACCCATCTCCGTGACCACCCTGCCTCCGTCTCTGACACACACATCCCCAGTTTTCACAAAAGAGCACAGACTTCGCCTGCCGCATGAGCCAGTGGAAATATGGCTTCTGTTAACTGCGTGACCATTTTCCTTCCTGGTTAGCCAGCTGGTCAGAACATCTTTGGGCTGGTTAGTAGGTTTTTAACCAGTGGTAAAACAGGCTCAAAATGCAGCGTATGGCAAGTCATTGCTGCCACTACGTGGGCAAGGTGAGGCAGGCCGTGCTAGCGTTCCTCTCGCAACATTTGTATCCCACCCTTCTCCTGAAGCGTCCCTCTGGCATTTTGTAAACAGCTGAAGTGAGAGAGCGAAGGAGACGGTGCTCAGTGGAGACGCGGGAATTTCGGGTGGGCAGAATGCAGTTACCCCGGGCAGCATCTTGCCAGCCTGCCAACACAGAAATAGGAAAATATGTGTGTTGGTGGCATTTAATTTGTCTCTATTGTGTCCAGGGTCTCTTTCTCTTTTGTGTATCTGTTGAACATTTAGTTTTTAAGTACTTGATTGAGGTTGGCTGTGTGACAAATTTGAGCTTTTCTTTTACTTTAAATAGATTATTTGTTAAAATTCTAAAGGTTCTTAAAGGCAGCTAGATGAGCAATAGAGCTTTTTCCTGCTGAGACTCGCGTCGGGACGAGCTGTCCCCGCACGGCGCTGAGGTGGAGCACGCGGAGCGTCTTCGCCCAGGGGCGGGTCACCTGCTCATTCTTCCTGGTCTCCTGCTCGGGTCCTTCGCGCCCTTCCCTCCCGCCGCCCAGCCTCCTGGCACCGCCCGAGCACGGCGCGGGTGGAAAACCACCCTCAGTCCAGTTCCCTGTCGCCGGTCTCCCTCAGTTTTTACATAAACAAAACCAAAATGTAAAGAGGCCTCCAATTTGCATATTCCTGCTTTATTAGCGACACGGGGCCCACTGAGCTTCCAAGCCTCCTCTCCCACGGCGCCCGCTCGGGCTTCCCCGTGCCCGCGCGTTGCGTGCGTCTGGCCGTGACATGTTCTCTCCAGCTCGCCGTCCGCCATCACACTGGGTTGTCCCCCAGAGCAGAGTGAGGCTTCGTCTCACCTCTTCCCCAGACCTGCCTCGCAGACTTGCAGGATTTGGCAGACCGCCCGGGAGGCGTGAGATCAGCCCATCCTGACGCCGCCCGGCTCCGGACTGTTCTGGATGAGTCGTGCGGCCCAGACCCGGTTCACGGCCTGGCCCGTGGGATCCCCGCTGTGCCGTCCCGTGAGGAGGGAGAGGGTTGTCCCGCGGAGGGGAGACCCAGGGCTCTGAGTCATCAGTAGTCGAAGGCGTTGAGACGGCGAGTGGAGAAGCGCGTGTCTCCTGTGCCGTTTTGTGAAGTACCCTCCACGGTCGTGTCTCCTCACGTCAGCCTCCACCCGGTAATCGATGGCGAGCCACAGCTCTGCGAGTGGCGCGGGACGCTGCCACGCCCGTCACACAGGTCACCGTCCTTCATCCGCCAGTAAAAACAGTGAGGCGCAAGCTCGGGGCGAAGAGGCAGCAGTTTGAGTCTCAGGCACTCGGTCTTAGCTGCGACCCCATCGTGCCTCCGGTTTTCTGTTTCTAAGATTCCCCTACAGGCAGCTGAGGAGACTGTCGCGTCGTGTTCCAGATTTAGAGCGACAGCCTCGTTTTTCAGTAGCTGCGGGGCCGAGCGAGGCCCGTCTTCCTGTCCCTCTGTGCTGCCCGCGCCAGCCCCAGCCCCAGCCCGGACCCCTCTGCTCGCCGTCGGTTGGAAGCAGGCGACCCTCCCAAGTTGGAGCGCACAGGCGTCGGGACCGAGAGGTCTGTGCTGTAAAATGAGGTCTGCACCAGCGGCAGCTGCACGGACTGAGAGATAAGGGCCTGTCGTGTTTTCTGTCCCCGGAGATTACAGTGACTGCGGCAGGTAGTCAGCACGGTGGCAGGTCCGCGGTACGCTTTGCCAGGAGGGAGGTGGCGTTGCGTGCTGGTGACGAGCCTTTCTCCCGGTTGCCGATCCAGTGCCTGGGCGCCCTGCTTCTCCCTCGCGGCCTGAGTGGCAGCCGCGGCTGGGCCTGTCCCGCTTCTCAGATGAGCACTGGAGTGTCCTGGCCCGTTACTCAGTTCACTCCCTTCCTGCCTCCTCTCGGTCTGCTCCCTGCTCGGTCCCTGTGCTGCGCGGGGAGTATCCCACCCCCTCGGCCTGGTCCTTTCCGTCACCTTCCCTTAGATCTGAATGCAGGGTCTCAGGGAGGAAAAGAACAGTAGAGCCCTGAATAAGATGAGGGTTTTCTGCCGGACACCACACACTGGCAGCGTATTTTATTAGCTATGTTTCATCAGGACAAAGACCTGGATATTTCATGACAGTATGTCAAGCAGCTGACGCAAGTTTCTTTCTCTCTAAAATTGTTGTTAAAGTCTCTGTTAGTCTCATCTTAGTATAGTCCGTGCGGCACCTGATGGTTGCTGTTTGCGTGGTATATATTTTTCCATCTTTTTATTTTTATTTTCAGTCTCTTTATATCCTTGATCTAAAGTGTGTCTTGAGTCAGCATATAGTTAGATCTCGTTTTTGGTTATTTTCTTTTTTAAATCCAATCTGACAATCCTCACCTTTTGGTTGGATTGTTTAATTCATTCGCATTTAATGGTCCTATGAATATGGTTGAATTTCCATCTGCCCTGTTTGTTTTCTTTCTCGTGTCTTGTTGTTCCTCTCGTCTTCCTTAACTGCCTTATTTTGCATTAAGTGAACATTTTCTAGTATAACATTTTAATTTCTTTAGTGATTGCCCTCACTACTTTTAAAATTTAGATAGTTTTAGATTTATAAATCATTTCTTATCAGAATCCACTTCAGATTTATACTCTTAATCGCAGTGATATGTGGAAATGCTCCTCCTGTATAATTCTTTTCCTGTCCTTTTTCGTGCTATACTTTATAAACGTCTGTATATGTTAAAAACCAACAATATATTGTTGTAATTATTTCTTTATATTAATGCAGTCTTCATCTTTTTAGAGAAACGGAAAGAATAAAGGAGAGCGGGAATGTATTTATGGAGCTCATTCATGACCTCTTCTTATTCACAATTTCTGGTTCTCTTCATTTCTTCCTGCAGATTCCAGTTACCGTCTGGTAGAATTTCCTTGCTCAAATAAACTCCACCCCACCCACATCCTTTGTGCTGTTATCGTCAAATATATTACGCGTCTGTGTTACAGACCCAGCCATACAATTATACGCACGTTGTTGTAGTCAATTGATTTTTAATCACTTAAGAAAGAGGGGGGCAAATGCCATTATACTGTCTTTTATAATTACCTGCATAATTACTTGTAGCAGTGTTCTGTGTTTTTTTGTGTGTGGATTCAAATTACTGTCTGGGGTCATTTGCTTTCAGCTTGAAGAACTTCAGTATTTCTTGTAAGTCAGGTATGCCAGTAATGAATTTGGTCCTTTTTTTGGTTCCTCTCGGAAATGTCTTCATTTCTTCATTTTTGGAAGGTAGTTTTGCTGGGAGTCAGATGCTTAATTGATAGGTTTTCTTCTTTCCAGCACTTCGAATATGCCATCCTGCTACCTTCTGGCCCACTGTTTCTGCTGAGATCAGCGGTTAATCTTGTCGGGATCCCCTTGTACGTGATGAGCTGTTTTTCTCTTGCTGCTTTTGAGATTTTCTCTTTTTCTTTGACTTTCTGCATTTTTTCTGTCACGTGTCTGGGTATAGATCTCTTTGTGTTTCTCCTACTTGGAATCTGATTTTCTGCAATGTGTAGATTAATGTTTTTCATCAAATCTGGGAAATTAGCCATTATCTCTTCACGTATTTGTTCTGGTCATTTCTTTCTGTTTTTGCGCATGCGTTACATGTACATTAGCGTGCTGGATGATGTGCCATGGTTCCCTGAGGCTCTGTTCATTTTTCTTCATTCCTTTCCCCTCCTCTTCCTCATACCATGTAATCGCTACTGGTGCATCTTCAAGTGCACTCATCCTTCTGCCAGTTGAAACCTCCTATTGAGCCCTGTGGTGAATTTTCCATTTCAGTTCTTTACTTTTCAACTCCAGAATGCCCATTTTGTTCATTTTTATAATTTCTTTCTGTTGATGTTTTTTTATTTGATAAAACATTGTAATTAGGTTCGTAATTACTTATGTATGATTTTTTTTTAGTTCTTTGAACATTTGTAGTAAGCTGCTTTGATGTCTTTGTCTCCCGATGCCTAACACGTGGGCCCTCTCACACAGCTCTGTTGTCTGCTTTTTCGTGTGTGTGGAGTACACATTCTTGTTTCTTTGACTGTGTCATAATTTTTTGTTAACAACCGGACATTTTAGATAACGTACCGTAGCAGTTCTGGGTACTGATCCTCTTCGTCCACTCCACTGTCCCCTCCCCCACTGGCTTCTTGTTTGCTAATTTGCTTAGTGATTTAGCAAGACTAATTCAGTGAAGTCTATTCCCCTGCAGTGTGCCTCTGATGTCACTCAGAGGATACAGTCTTGGGCTGTGAGTGACATCCTTATTTTTCCTTTGTGAAATTACATAATTCTTCCAAATGGCGTGCTTTGCATCCTTGCCTAATCTCTGTTAACTTTCTGGCAGGTGTGTCTCTGTCGTTACCACACCCAGCAGTCAGCCTAATTTCCAGTTGTGTGCTCTATTGTTTTTGACCCTGGAAAATAAATGACCCCCAAAGTCAGACCCTTTTGTAGGGGTAGTCTTTTAGCCAGTCCTTGAGGCTTGCTCTGAGCCCAGGAGGACTCTCCTTGGCTGTCTTTCTCTGGTTCTCTCTGTTCAACCGTTAGCTGGTCTACCGTGCTATCGTGGAATTACTAACCACCTCTTAATTGCTCACCACCACAGTCTCTGTTGTTTTTGAGAGTGCCGTAGGCCTGACCTTTCCCACGCTCTGTTCCAAATAATTCATTCCCCTTAGGGAAAGTTAGGGAGCTCTGTGTTCTTGTGGCCTCTCTCTATAGACAGAACCTCTGTGTCACTGCTCCAGAGCTGGTACAGGGACAGTGGCCTGCTTTTCTTTGATAATCTCTGGTCTGTAAGAAGGGTGTGGTATGAGAATGGTAGCAACTGGTCTTTTCTGCCTGCCTCTCCCAGCACAGAACCTCCACCCTGTAAGACAGATGGGGTAGGGGTGAGGGTGAGTGGGGCCCCGTACTCTCGGTGTGCTGTGCCTGGGGTCAAGCTTCCACGCTGTGAGCAGAGGACAGGCCGAGGAAAGGACTTCTATACGGCTTGGCCTGGAATAGAGCTGCTGCAGCAGAGCTGGTGGGGACGGGGATTGGAGACGCCATGGGAAGAGGGAGTCCCATGTTCGTGGCCATACCCGCCCAGGGGAGTGCTTCCTTCATGCTGAGCTTCAGAGGGTGAAAGGGGTTGGTCCCAGGAAAGGAAGCAGTTGTGGATTGTGGCTCAAATGCCACAGATTCTTGCTGTTCTTGCTGAGATTTGGTAAATTTTCTTAAGAAAAAATGTTTCTTTGTGTATATACTTAGGACAATTTCTAGAGACTGTAAGTGGTTGATTTTTATAATTTTCACCAGTCACAGTTATTTCACTGGGGAGAGACTATACAGGTATCTTTATATGGCCATTCGAGACGTGCTTCCCAGTTGTCACCTAAAATTATGTAAAAATTTTTCAGGCCTTTATTGCTGATTTAGAATCTGAGCATGCCCTAGGGATAGTTTTTATCCCTTACTTGCTGGGACAATGATCTGGTAAGGATTATTACATGGAGAATGACATCAGATACAGTCCATGGAAAACATCCCAAATGGGAAGGAATTCTGTTTCTGGCAGTTAGGTTACTAGAAAGACTATGCCACTGAAAAAGACTAAAGTGTATAATATATTTTTGATAAATATTTTTAATCACATCAATAACTAGTAAATTGGTAAGGAATGCTCAGAAATCAATGATTAAGTGAAAAGGGAACCCAAAGAAGTAAGTAGCACACTGAAGGTGGCTTTCATGAACTTAAGGACACTTAATCTGATGGGAGACCCTCCCCATAGGAATCTGAAACCACAAAAGGCTAAACTTTCAGTGTAAAGATGAACAAGAAGTACTCCCGTTTAGAAAACCATAAGGAAAACTGGCTGTCTCGAAACTTAGTGCTCAGTAGGGGAGTGTCTCTCTGAGAATTTATAACAATAAATCAACCCTCACATGAGTTTACAACCCAATTTCATTTCATCTGAGTGGATAAAAATCCTTAAGCCACGAACTTAAGGTGGTGTCTAGCTTGTACTTTCCTTTGGCCCCTTACAGAATCAAATGTAAGTCATCCTTGAAAGGGCCCATCTTCAACCCAGGCCTCAAACTATCCCAGAAATAAATTTCTAAGATACTTAAGCTCACAGTCAATGAATCACAAAATATACAAGTAAACCAAGCATCAAGAGTAAGAAGCAGCAGAGATAGAGTTAGACACCATATTTAGATCCACCAGGACCTCAGACATTGGAATTACTAGCATACAACAAAAAGGAAATACAATTATTATGTTTACAGAAACTTAAAAGGATTTGAAAAATGGAAAAAGCAAGTGGTTATTTAAAATGACCAAGCATGTTGACAAACTTCTAGAAGCGAAAAATGTAACAATCAAAATGTAAAATTCGATGGATATGTAAGTTTAACAGCATATTAGATACAGCTGAAGAGAGAATTTGGTGAGCTGGAAGACAGATTTGTGAAGATTATGCATAACTGAAAAAGCAATCAAAAAGAGAGGTTAAGTGACATGGAATAGATCTAACATATCTAATTGAAGTTCCTGAGAAAAAAGAGTGAGGGAAAGGCAATATAAGAACAGTTGATGACCAAAAACTTTGTAGAATTGATAAAAGACAAAAAGCCTAAATTCACATATTCAGGGACCCAAATGAATTCCAAGCAGGGACAAGAAAAATAAGTCCATAATTGGAAGCATTATAGTGAAAAATGCAGAACACCAAAGACAAAGAAAAGATCTTTAAGGCAGAGAAAAAAACCAACCTCAAAGAAACACAATTAGACCTCTCAATACCTGATATCTTGATTGATTTCCATTATTACTGAGGGCAGTAAGACATGATGAGATAAACTGTCAGCCTAGAATAGCAGAAACATATTTCGTGAACTAGTACAAAATAAATATGTAATTTTCACCCAAACAAAAGCGCTAAGATTAGACTTTCTCACCAATAGACCCTCACTAAATGAACTTTTATTGGATATACTTCAAACTAAAGGATGGATAATCCTGGGTAAAACATGAAGGAATAATAAACAAAGGATGTAGGAAACATGTGGACAACCCTAAGTACTTGTTATATGAAATAATACTAATATACTGGAGCTAAAAATCCAAGCTAAAACTAGAACACAAGACAACATGAGTACACCATACATGGATTAGGAGAGGGCTCTTAGGTCCTTGAATTGTTCCAGTGAAGAGCAAAGAGAATGAGTAACTTTGACTTTCATGAGTCAAGAATGACTTAAAATTTTTATGGCAATATATAAAAGGATGGAAATATTACGCACTACTTCCAAAGTAGTACAGGGGAAAATGGAATTGAAAAGACAAACCTAAAGGAAGGGAAGAAAAGAGAGAAAAAATATTAGGACAAACAGCCTAAAATCTAAACACTGCTATTAAAAGATTATTAAAAATTACTAGGCTGTATTTTTTTAAATCAAACCTGTCTACATATTGATTATAAGAAACATAGCTAAAATATAAACAGATAAAAAAGCTAAAAGATGGTAAAAGGTATACAAATAAAATGCAAAAAAAAAAAAAAGCTGGTATTTTTTTGTACCAAACATCATATAAAGGAGACTTCAAGATAAAACAAGAATTATTTCACCAAAAGATATGATGATTTCCAAACACCTAGATGCAAGCAATACCTTATGCATAAAAATTTACCTTCGAGATATATTTCCCAAAATTTACATATTTACATGGAGAAATTGGTATCACAGTGGAAGATTTTCACATTTCTTTCAATAACAGGTCAGAGAAAATATGAGACTTAAATGTAAATGTTGGTGATTTTAAAAATTTATTGAGGATAGCATAGATAACTTTATACCAATATACAGTTGAAAATGTAAACAAAATAGACAAATTCCTAGAAAGCAGTAACTTAACAAATTTGATTCAAGAGGAAAAAGAAAAGTTGGATAATCCTATTTATTAAAGATGTAATCAGGATTTCAAAATATTCCTATGAAGAAATATCAAGTCCAGAACATTTTTACTGGCAAGTTCTACAAGCACTTAGGTTACAACTAATTTTAATCTTACCAGTCTATTCTAGAGAATGGAAAAACAGGACATGCTCCCATTTTATGAGGCTAACAAAGGCTTGGTAAAACTAAAGACAGTATAAGAAGGAAAAATAAAGGCCAGTCTTACTCATGTACATAGATGAAAAAATCCTAAACTGGATATTATCAAATAATGAAGCCACAGAATTACTAAATTTTTTATGTATAATAATGGTTTGGGGGTTTTAAAACATTACGTGCATAATTTTTAGTGCTACATAAGTGTGTAGGGGTGAGATGACATAAGGTCTAAATTTTGCTTTAAAATACACTTAGGGAGGAGGGCAGGTTCTTGAATGTTTTAGAATCTGGATGTGAGTTTATAAGATTGTGTTATTGTCTCTGCTTTTGTGTACGTTTGGTAAGTTTCATAATAGGACTGGAAACATTGACTCGATTATGTATACTCTGGTTTTAAAAAGAAAGGCCAGGCGCAGTGGCTCACACCTGTAGTCCCAGCTACTCAGGAGACCAGGGCAGGAGGATCACTGGGGCCCAGGAATTCAAATTTACAGTGAGCTATGATCATGCCACTGCACTCCAGCCTGTCTCTAAAAAAAATTAACATTTACAAAAAGTAGAAAACACACATGTTATTAGGTGTCAGAGCTAATGCTATATGTGAACAGAAATGTGACAAGATAGGGAATTCATTTTTAGGAACTCGATTTGGCCTCATCCACAAGGGATCCCAAGCAGAGTGCACTGCAAGCAGGGCCACGTGTGATCCCTGAAGGCAGAGCAGCCACGAGCTCTAGCTGGGCGGGGGCATTCCAGGAAGATGGATGAAGTCCTGGCTTATCCTAGGTGGAAAGCACGTTGACACACTGAGGATTTCACAGCTAGAAATGGACCAAGTGCTGCTTTTAGCATGGTCAGAATTAAGGTTAGCCTTTACCTCCATCGCCAGAATACAGTGAAAAGATGTATGCGAAGGTGGTCAGTGGATTGTGAAGCTACACAAATCTAAGATACTCAAAATATTGTTACAGAAGCAATTACGAGTGCAAAAGGGATGGGGATGCAGCCACTTTGGGGAACAGTTGGGCACTTCCTCAAGATGCTAAACGTAGATTTATGACATGACCCGGCAATTCCACTCCTAGCTGTGTATACTCTGGAGAACTAAAAACATACGGCAACAACACAAAACTCGCACACAATGTTCACAGCGTCATTATCCAAAATTGCCCACAAGTGGAAACAACCCAAATGTCCACAACTGATGAATGGATGAACAAGGTATATAATGTTATGTATACAATGGAATATTGTGTTATTCAGCAATTGAAAATAATGAAGTAGCAGCCAGGTGCAGCAGGAGGCTGAGGTAGGAGAATCACTTGAGCCCAGGAGTTTGAGGCCAGCCTGGACAACATAGTGAGCCCCTATGTCTAAAAGAACAAACATTTTTTTAAAAGGAATGAAGTACTGACACATGCTGTAATGTGGATGAACCTTGAAAACATGCCAAGTGGAAGAAGCTAGTCACAGAAGATCACATATTTTATGATTCCATTTATATGAAATATCCAGAGTAGGCAAATCCATAGAGACAGGAAGTAGACTACTGGTTGCTACGTTGAAGGGGCTGGGAAAATGGAGAGTAAGTGCTAATGGGTATGAGTTTCTTTGGGGAGAATTAAAATGTTCCAAAATTAGATAGTGGTGATGGTTGTACAATTCTGTGACTATAGTAAAATCCCCGGAACTGTATCTCTAAATGGGTAAATTTTGTGGAATATGAATTATATCTCAATAAAGCTATTATTTTTTCAAAAAGAAGAGGGGAAGGGGGGAGAGTTGTACCAAAATGGATTTATCTCATATCACTTTCCCCCCCTCTCTGGGTCCTGAAGTTTTCTGCGACACTCAGGAAGATGCGTGATGCTGTTTTAAAACCCTTAATTTAGAAGATACCAAGTCTGAAGCAGAAACAATACAGAAGTTCAGAATTGCCCTTTGACTCCCCAACTGCTACCCCTTTTTGTTTCAGTGGCTTTTAGCCCGGATGAGAAGGAGCCTTAGCAGATGGAGGCTCTCCTAACGTGGGCACTGAAGGGGTAGGCCTCCCATTCACAAATGTCCCTGCTAACCAGCAGCGAGCACGTTTGCTGGATTGGTAAAACAGCCTATGGTGATTCCCTTAACCACCAAATCTAGTTGTCAGAGTTGCCACAAGTGCAGTCCGGTATGTCTTTCCCACCAGGAATACAAGCGAGGCTCCTCGCTCCCGGTGCTGGGACGGCGACCGAGCCCTCCCTGCCGGTCGGCTTCCCCGCGTCCTGCGCTTCCTCACCCTCTTCCCGTCTCTCCCTTTTGTGTTTCAGTGGCTGCTTCGACCCCGAACTCCACTGCTGGCGCAGCCATGAACTCCTTGACCTCTCTTGGGACCCTGCAAGGACTGGCTGGAGCCACTGTCGGACTGAACAATATTAATGCACTAGCAGGTACCATGAACAGTGAGTATGTGCTGCTCTGGTGGACAGCCTTCCCCCACATTCTCCACAGAGAGTGGCCAGCCAGACATGACCTAAAAGGATACGTGACAGGGAGAACTAAAACTTGGGATGGAGGAGCGCATGCTTTGACAGGCACAAGCCATCCACATTCATTTTGTCTCAAAAGATACCCAACCCCTCGCCACCCCCAGATTCCTTTCAGCGTGTAGCGTGTGTGCTCGTCCACAGATGGCTGTGGCCGACAGGTATTTCCAGGGGTTTGGTTTCGTTGTGTTTTCCTGTGAGGCGGTGTGTCGTAATGGGAAAGTTAATGGACTGGAAGTCAGGAAGCGAGTTCAGCTCTGCCGCTGATCAGCTGTAGGAGCTCGGGCAGATCACTGCTCCCTCTCTGGGCTTCGCTCTCCATTGAAAATGGAAAGTTCTGGATCAGATGATCTTAAAGGTGCCCTCCAGCTCTAAAATCCAAAGATGCATGACAGTCATGTAGGAGGCAAAATGAGGCTCTGGAATCTTTACGGAGCATCCACGGGTACAGGTCGCTCTGCAGCAGTTACTGTCCGAAGGGGCACCCATGTACCAGCAGGTTGAAATGGGTTTTGAGGCGAATAGATTACAAAATGATACTTGGTTCTGAAACATGGATTCACCAAAGAACTCTAGGTTCTACTCTACGAAGCCGGCCTGTTCCTGTCATTGTAGCTCTCTGTGGAGAAGGAGCAGCCCGGCCAGAGGATAAGTCACATCTTAGGCTCCCACTTGGTGCAGGCTCCTGCGCTGGGGAAAGGGACCCTCAGCCCAGAGAGGGGACACATAATTTGCCCGTCTCTCCATCTGGTACCCCCTGCTTGCCTGAGAGTGGCCACGCCCTGCAGGTCTGTGGCAGCCGACAGAGCTGCTGATTTGGGGGACAGTTACTACCAAACAGCCCAGGCACCCCAACACCTGCCCATTTTAGTTTTTAATAAAGGGATCATTGACAGGTGTCCTATTTTAAACCATGATTCAGTAAGTGGAATGTTTTCAAAGGGTGATCAGACAGTATTTTTTTTTTCAAGAAGCAAAAAATCCAAATAATTTTATACTTTAAAAGGTCAAAAAGAACAATTTATGTCATTTAAAAAAATGAACCTAAAACTCATCCAAATAAAGATTAACTTATAATCCCGATAAGAAAATAAACTCTATGTTTAGAAGTGGGAAATTTTCAGGTTCTATTAAATCCCTTTAGTCCTATGCTCTGGGAAGAACAAAACCTTGGACTGAGTTTTATCTGACCACAGAGAAAAGAAAAGCATTTTCCTTCCCGGTGTGATGGCTCTTGATTAGCACAGAGAACATGCAGTGGTGACCTTGTGACAGCCAGAATGTCTGGTTCCAGTTAAAACCGCCTCCAGTTTGCCCTGTCGCAGCAGCCAGGAGGAGCCTCACTGCCTTGCCTCCCGTCTCGGGCGCAGCTCCTCTTCCTGACCTTGCCCTTCACCTAGGTTGAGGACGCGCGTGTTCGCACACATCCCTCATGCTGCTTCTCTTGCCCCAGGACCTAGTTCCCCTAAAACAAGGACTTTGATTTGATCGCCTGCCTGTCCTTGGTCTGCAGAGTAACAGGCCAGTGGGAATGGTTGTCCTCCTCAGCACGTGCTCATGACTGCTGTGTGTGTGTCCTCTTGTCCGTGTCCCGCGCTGTCCACCCTGCCCTGCTGTACGTTGCTGGGATCTGCCCGTCATTAGCGTGCGGGACTGGCGCGGGCTTCGTGGAATGGCAGAGCAACCATGAGTAGTTCTTGTGTGGGGCTCGTGTTGCACAGATGCTGCTTCTGGCAAGGACAACAGGTGCAAACTGTTTTGCTTTGCAAAATTCTTTGCCATTGAGTTAATATAAATACATACAATTCATGGGAAATTAAGAAAGAATATTGTTTCAAATAACCCCTACTAGGCAGTATGAACCAAGGAAACGTTTAATCAAACCAAAAATTATGCGCAAATGAAAATACAGTCCTTCTGCCAAGTGTTACTATAGTGTAGAGCTATCTGACACTCGCAGAGTTGACCTTGACTAATATTTGCTACTTATCTCAAGTTAAATATCAAGAGAAAACCTTTCAAGATAGAGCACCCTCTTTCAGAGCATTCTTCCTGATGATGCTACCTGTTCTACTGGACAGTTCTCAAAGAAGGTAATCAAGAAATGGTCACCTGGACAGAGCTGGCTTCTGAAAAAGGTGGCCACAGCTTTCCAAACTCATTGCTGTTTCCTACCCTGCTCTGTCCCAGGGGCCATTATTTGCTACCGTAAGGAGGGTATTCTGGTTTTCTGAGTAGAGCCAACTCTTTTCCTTGGATTTTGCAGCAGCAAGAAAGTTGGCAGCTGACTCATTGGGAGAGCCTAGACTTTACCCTCTTCCCTGCCAGCGGGTCCAAACCTGCCCTCCTGGAATGAAGGTTTGGTTAGTAGACAGGTAGCTAAGTTAAAGTGAGTTCGATAGCCTTTTTCTTCCATTACACATGAATGAATGGAGGGGCTAAGACACAGTACAGCACCCTGAAGACAAAATCGGCAAGGTGAGGAGCACAGGTCAGTCCCCACCCAGGCTTTCGCCTCTGGACTGTTGGAGGGTTCCCTGGATGTGTTTTGCATATTAATGTCTGCACTACGCCGAAGAACACACTGCAGATATGTCCATCCACAGAGTCTGTATCTGATTTTGTGTTTAAATGTATGTCAAGTGGCATCCTTATTTTCCCTTGTTTAAACTGCATAATTCTTCCAAGCGGCTTACCATATAGTGGTTAAAATTATGATTGTTTGAATAGAAACAGCCACAGATGCCTGGTGAAAAGTGTTTATGGAAATATTTTATGTAAAGTAGAGAAAAGAGAAGATGATTCGGGCATATTATTGTGGCTTGTCACTATTTACATTGTGAAATTACCGTTTTAATCATATTCTGGGAATTTATGAAGATGTATGTAGTGAGATACATACACAAGCACACACCACCCCACACATATTTGCGACCTTATTAACACAAGCATACATGTAAGTGTGACTAATTGTACAAACTCATATTTATCTACCCTGATTGTAGACATTTTATTCTTAGTTTCTCATTTATCAGCTTGCAGCTTAGAAGGATAATACCTCATCTGTGCAAAGGAAAACTTACCCCAGTAAGTAGGTTAGAAATCTATGAGAAAATATTAACAGGTTCTTTACTTTTTCTTTTTCGCTTGTTATAAAACCTAGCAGCGTGGCTTGCACGTAAATGATTTCTGCTTATGGTACTTGGCCTCCACTACTTTTCAGTACCATCTCCATAGTTGCCACAGAACTGTTCATTTCATGTTCATGGCTAAGTCCTTTGTCATTTTAATGGTTTACTCAGTAATCTCACAGCTCCTTGGGTCTGTGTCGCTGAGGACCTTCGGAGAGTAAGGAAGTGTAGAGCACTTAGCAGTCACGCTCTGCACCCCTCCCGACAGACCAGGGCTTTGCCACGCCTGTCACGTTCTTCCCACCTTCCTCATGCAAGTAGCATGGGAATCGAGACTGAATGAGAGGAAATGGTCCATCCATTTGGCCATTTCAAAGAAAAGCCCTGTTCTTTTAAGTGGAATCATTTTCTTTGACTTAACTTTCTTCAAAACCTCTGCTTCTGCTGTCCAAAGCTTTTAGAGGTAATCAGGTACCAGCGGCTGAGTTGACAAGTGTTATCGTGGATATTATGATTATTTAATACAGAATAACATCAGGCAAGTCATAGGAATTATGCTCAAAAGTTAAAATCTTCTTTGATGGTTCTTAAAATTCTACCATGTAACCCACTTCCTGTTCTACCATGGATTTGGCAAACACACTCCCCAGATTTTCCAAGATACTTTTGGCTTTAAATATTGTCAGTGCCCTTGTACTTGTTAGTACTTTTACCCTTATTTGTTGTTGAAATGGATGGTTAGGCCACGGAGGCGGCCAGCCCTTGGCTGGAGAGGCCAAGCCCTCGCTCGCTCACCTGCAGAGACCCTGACTCTGCCCTTCAGCCTCTCCACCCTTCCACGTATTGCTTCCCCTGCCACCTCCCTCCCCTTCCCCAGGCAGGCAGGGCCACTCGTGACTATCTCCTACATACATGGCACCAGCAGAAGCAAACAGAACCCTTCCAGAAAGCAGATTAGTCCTGAGGCGCAGTCCCCACACACAGCCAGCCACTGTGGAGGGTAGCCAGGAAGCGTGGAGGACGTGGCTGGAATGCTGCTTGCTTGAGCTGCAAGCTCCACAAGAACTCTTTAGTCCTGAAACATCCATCCAATATTTCAGGAGCGTGAAGTTCATTCTGCTTCTGTGTTTTAAGAGAAAACAAACTGGGGGGCAAAAGGAGGACAAAAGTTTAACGTAGAAAGATAATTCTCCCAACCTAGACAATAAAAGAAAGCCCAGTCCTGGAGCTGAAGCCAATTACGGGCACCAGCGAGCACTGCAGTGAAACACCTCCCGCGCTCCTCGCCCTCTGCAGATGCCACGTGAGTCACAGAGGCTACGAATCATGGGAAGGCACTCGTGTGGGTCAGCTGACAAGGTGTCGTAGCGATGCAGCATCTCAGCCATTCCATGAGTGGCGGGGGATTTGGAGATGGCCATGAGAATGGCGCCTCTGTCTTCCTGCCATACTTGCTGGGCAGCTGGTGCCGCGTAGCTCCACAGGCTGCAACGCGCACCTAGAACCACACACCTTGGGATGTGAGTGGCGTTGCAGGTCACCACTCTCTCCTGCTAGAATTCCTACCATGCGGAAACCTGAGTTTCCAGAGGGTTGAGCCATGACTTGATTCGTCTATAATTCCTGGCACCTGGTAACAGCCTGACAGCAGTGAAACCAATGGAATTTGCCAGTAGTGCCTGGCCTTCTCCCAAGTTACTTTGTACCCTCCTCTCACCTCTCTCAGAAAAGAAACACTGATGTTTCTTTGCATGACACAAATATTGGGAGGTGGGGATGAAACGAGAGCACTGGGGGAAAGTAAGAATGACCCCCCAGCCCTTGTGGCAGCAGTAGTAATGACAGGGATGGAGGGAAGAGGCGGCCGGGAGGCAAACGTGATTAGTTGGTGTCTGAGGGATCATATGGAGTTATTGACAAGGACACACTCTTTCTAAGCTCTTTAACAGCACGCGCTTGCATGACTGGGGGGGAAAAAAAAGAACAGGCTCCTCGATAGTAAGAAACGTAAAGCAGGTCCAGGAGGACCTCTGCTGGCCAGCACCTCTCAGCCTGGTCTGTATCTGCTAGGTCGCCGTAAGTCACTTCCTCTGCCAGCAGTTGTCATGTCCTCCCTCACCACCACCCACCCCCATCCCCCACCGCCCCATGTGTGTCCTGAGGAGGTCCCACTCTGTGTCCTCTGCCCCAACACAGGCCTCAGGCATGACGGGAGTCCTGTGCTATTGAGCCGCGGTCTAATGCACATCTCACGTGTTGTCCTTTTAATCGAAGAGATGATGTTGGTAAAATAACAGAAGCCCCAGTGGGGGTCACTAGAACATTCCCCACCTCCTCTGTTTCCTGTGGGTGAAGCAGCAACACTGGAGGTCTGATTTCCCTGGGGAATGTCCCACGGCCTTGCCTTAGCTGTCCTCTATTCTCACGGGACTCCAGACCCATTTTTGTCATTTAGACATCTTTGCCATTTTCACATCTCTAAGCAGTAGCCCTGATCCCAGCAAGAGGGTCCTTAATGTTTTCAGTAAGTAAGTTCTTCTCAGAAACATTGTTTTAAATTGTAATCATAAAGGGAAGCCGAGGCAGTTGTGATGTCACCTCTTCTATTCCCTGGGTTCCTTTAGAAGTTAATGTTTTATAAAGCGTTGCTTGTTTTGACTCAATATTCAGGGAAAGTGTGACACAGTCAGCAACCATAATAGAGCAAAAGAGTAGCCAGGATACAAGGAAAAAACCAAAAAAAGTCCACTGGCCAACATCCAGTTCACATCAGTTGATAGCCGGGATCCAGCCTGCAGACAGAGGCGTCCCTTCAGGTGACTGCAAAACATGGCGTGGAGCTTTTTCAGTTACTGGGCAGTGATTAATACCGTGAGTGTGCACATGTGCAGGAACTATTTGCTGCTGAAAATTGCACCATCGGTTTCTGGTCTTTGATAATAAGCAGCTTCAGTTCTCTGCATTTACGGGACAGGTCCCCATTTCCTCTTGTGCCTCAATTCTTAATCAGCTGGACTGCGTATTCCTAAGATCCTAGTCCCTGACGACATCCTTAAACTGTATAGGAAAACCAGCTGATGGAACTGCTGGCTCACTGGTTTATAGGGTACAGAACTTGTCTTTGCTGCCATTTCCTCATCAGCTTCAGGAAAAAAGTTTTATCCTTTTTTCCCCAAACCCTTGAGCCATCCCCTGGTTCCTCAAAGAGCCCAGCGAATGGATGTAAGTGTCCACATTGCAGGCCTGTGCCACTAAGGTTTTCTTCACATGCTTCTAAGCTCTAAGCAGCAGAAGGCTTTTATTTCCAAAAGATAACGGTACTTGCCAGGAGCACATCGCATGGGATTAAGACGTGTTGTTTCACTGTAGTGCCTCAGCGCGTTGTGGTCACTGGCCTAGGGAGGGAGGGCTGTCATTGCTTAGGTCCTTTTTTTTTTCTTTTTTTTTTTATTTTTTTGCATTATTATGATTTATTTCTTCGTGGTTTTGTTTTTAATTTCCTGTTGGTGTAATTGATGTGCTAGCTGCATGTACTTGCTGTCGTACTTGTGTCAAATGATTCTCTAACTTCCTTTGGAAAGCACTAATGAATAAGTGCTATTTCTCTTCTCTATTGTTGGGTTTTTTGTAAAGTTGCTCAAATGCTCTCAGGTATGGCGGCTCTGAATGGAGGACTTGGCGCCACAGGCTTGACGAATGGTACGGCTGGCACCATGGACGCCCTCACCCAGGCCTACTCAGGAATCCAGCAGTACGCGGCTGCCGCGCTGCCCACGCTGTACAGCCAGAGCCTGCTGCAGCAGCAGAGCGCCGCGGGCAGCCAGAAGGAAGGTAGGTGCCACCCTCGGCCTGGGCAGGGCCTGCAGTGGCCAGCCCAACACGGAGCGTTGGCCTTTAAAGCACACTTGGGAGGTAACAGATTGAACCTGTGTCATAAGAGAAATCAAAGAGTTTATTTCTTGTTATTTTTTTTTTTAAAGACGTATAAGCCAGTGTGGTGGTGCACCCCTGTGGTCCCAGCTACTTGGAAGCCTAGGCAGGACCTCCTGTGGCCTTGGGGCCACATCTAGCCTGGCCCTCCAGATCTCCAAGTGCAGCCCCTCAACTGAATGCAAACATCACAAAACAAATCCCTTTACGAAAAGGATTGTGTTCTGTAAAATTTGGCTTCGGTCAAAAAGCTGCACTCAGGAGTCCCCAAGGCCACAGGTTCTCCACCCCTGTGTCTCTTCAGATGAAGTTCTCATCTGTTGTATGTTTACGGACAATTATCAGTTGCTACCATCACCGTATGACCGGGAACCTCCCTCTCCCCAGTCAGCGAGGGCCATCAGTTCCTCTCTCTACCCTCCTCCTCAATGGAAGGGGGTGAATCGATACAGGCTTCTGTGGGGGAAGCTTGCTCTTCCTCCTGTATTTCCCAGGTTTTCCAAAGTCCACATGCCCTGTGATTGTGTGGCTGCCTCTCAGTAGACAGTGGTTTTCAGGTTAATGATAAGCTCCACCGTTAGGATTGACTTGGTCTTTGTTTAATTGGGGGTCTTATGGGAAAGCAAGGAAGTGATTGATCGCCTTGCTTCTGTGCCAGTGAATGCTAAGAATAAATTACAGCTAATTATGAAACGGTTAACGAGCTAGTCCAAATAAGAGTAGTTTGTCATTCTTCCTTTTGATTTCTTCTTCCTTAACTGAAGTTGCTTTCAAGCAAAATCTGTAACATGATAGTTATTTTTTTCCTGACTTGTTTGGAATATGGGGAAAGAAGCTAGAATAGGGAAGTACTAAAGTGTAAAATCTTTTTCCTTCTCCTTTACCTTCCTCCCCCCATAGTTCCAAACTGCTTTTGTCTGGATACTTTGACTTTAAACATGGTGTCGTGGAAGAAATAGACTAGTCTTACTTGTCAAGTTGTGTGTGAGTTTTAAGGGAACATAGCCTTAAAAGATGCTCATATGTTTTTTAAAAAGTTTTTTTTATAACAGATTAAAAAAGGAAAGATACATGAAAGTCTAACTTTCTCTTGACTCTTAGTGGTGACTCTTGTAGGTTTTGTAACCATGCACCACTGTTCAGACAATTGTGGTTCAGCAGGTGTGTGAGAGGCCCCTGTCATAACCACCACGTCTTCCCAAAGAAAAGCCTGTGTGTGCCCCCTTCTTCCTGTGGCCTGAGTGCCCTGGTGACAAATAAGGGCAGTAGATGAGGTCCTGTAAAAGATAGCCTCAGACAGGACGCAAAGCCTCCCCACCCCGCAGCAGCTTTAGGGAATGTTGGTCACTTCCTCATTGTGTAGTAAGGCCTTACATCAACTACAGAACCTGGCAGTGACAAGTGTCGGCCACCAGAAGACTCAAAAGGCAATGAATGGTTCAGGGATCGAGTCTGGGCGTGAAATAGTATTTTGTGAGTTGCTTCACCCCAGCCCACTGTCCTAAATGTCATTGTTTAGTGCAATAACTTCCCTTTTGGGATTAAAAAAAAAAAACAGGTCAAAATAACTATTGCAACTTCTGATTTAGGTATGCGGGCTACCAGTAGCGTGGTTTAGCGTTTTTATTTTTTTGGTGGTGGCAGTGACAGGTTTGGGTTTTTAATTCATCTCCCACCTTCTCCTGTCTCTCTTCTGATCACCTTCCCCTCACCCAGTTCATATGTGCTCAAGAAATTTAAACCACCTTAACATGAGCTTAAGTAAAATGTAATGAATTCCAATACTAAGTTTTTAAATTTTCTGCTTCACAGTTCTTTCCGTTAGCCAAGAGAGCTGAAAGTAGACTTGATGGATGTAGTCATGTGCCCTGGTGTATTTTCTCCCCACAGGAAAGTGAGCCAGTCTGGCCTTCTAAAAAAGAAACAATAAATGGTTTTAATTTTTTCTCAGGGTCATGGCATCTCTGTGCAGGGAGGTTGAGCATCTTTCTTGCCCTCCCCAAATATGCCCTGACCGCACGTGCCTTCCCATCTGCCTTTAAAGAGGAAGTGATGGAAGTAGGGCCCCCCCCGCCCCCCAGTGAGTGCTGGAGTCTGATACGCTTTCATTCCCACAAACACCCTGTGAGAAATACAAGATAGTGACACCCCAACCAGCCAGGAGCAACAGTATGACACAGATAGTGTGTACTGGGAGAATCTGACTGACCAGAGGGTGATTTGTGAATGGGGTTGTTCTATTTAGATGAATACATAGGTGGAATCCTCAAAAAAAATTTTTTTTACCCCAGGTGTCAGCCACCTTAGTCCTCGTTGTAATGTTAAAAACTTGGGGGGGGGGGAGGTTACACTGAATGTTGTTGCCATTTTTTTCTTGGGAAAATAAGCAAAAGGGCAAAGCCCAGTTGGGTTTGTTTACCTGTCCCTGTCTGGGGATGAAGGTGCAGCATTCTAGAATATCAGGATTATGCGGGCCTACCTAGTAATCTGTCACGTGCAGTGAAACTGCATTTTCTCCCCAGGCTTGAGGAGGTGAGATGTACTTCAAAATCAGATTGGGTCCCCTTAATCCTCACTGGTGCATCTGAATCTTTCATTTCGCAGGAATGTTAAATCTGGTGGTACCAGGTTTGACCAGTACACACACTGCACAGGCTGTGCATGGCACAGTAGCACTCGGAACATCCCTTTCCAGTGTTTTGCATCTATTCATACTAAAGTTTTTTTTAAGCCAGAAAATATTTGGGACCTCAGTCCCTTTATAATATAGAGTGCCTGGCCGGGCACAGTGGTGCCCACCTGTAATTCCAACCCTTTGGGAGGCCAAGGCGAGAGAATCGCTTGAGGACAAGAGTTCAAGACTAGCCTGGGCAACATACTGAGGCCCCATTTCTACAAAAAGAAAACAGAAAAATTAGCCAGGTGTGGTGGCTCCTGCCTGTAGTCCCAGTTACTTAGGAGGCTGAGGCAGGAAGATAGCTCACTGCAACCATGAACTGCAGGGTTTGAGCAATGATTGTTATAACTGTACTCCAGCCCAAGTGACACAGCAAGAACCTGTCTCACAAAAAAAAAAAATATGGAAATTGTAAAAAGTTAAGGTAGTCAGACACATTTTTAAATAAGAAATACTTCATCTTTTTCACTAGAAACTTTTTTATGATCTGTTGGGGGGGGGGGCAAGGAAAGAAACTTGGTTTGATATTTCTTTGCAAAGATTTTTATCATTTTTACAAAGTTCTTTTTAACCCCGTTTTTCTTCAACCCATACACACAGATACCCTTGCCCCACTGTCTAGGAGACCCATCACAGCTGTCCCCTGGGCTGCCCAGTGGGGCAGGCCTGGTTCCTCTCCTGAGAATGCCAGCTCAGGACCCACGAACCCGCTGGCTGCAGAAGTCACCTCAGTAGTTTTGTGAGCTCCCCTTCCTCCCAGGCACATGCCCGGAACGTCTCCACGCAGCTCACTCAGGTTTCCCCCTTCGTCCTTTTTTGCTGCTTTTAACTTGCAGTTAGCTGTGGTGGAGGTGGGCAGAGAGAAATGGAGAGGAACGTGAGGGAGCTTACCTCTCTACCCGGTAGAGCTAAGATGACCATCCCTGTTCCCTGTCTGAGCTGGGGAAGAACAGGTAGGCACACAGGGTGGCTTCTCCATGCACTGCGTTCATTTCCAGGCCTAAAGGTCCAGGGGGGTGATGCCTGTCAACGCTGAGACTCCAGCTACTTCTTCCCTGCCTTGACTCATTGCCAGTCATTTCTGATAAAGATGATTATTAGACTGTGTGTTAAGAGATGTGCAAATCAAAACTGGCTGGATAACTGATTGAGAAATCTGAGCAGCCTACTGCTGCATCCATTATTCTAAATGGCTGCAATTGGTGAGCATGCACAGAACACCCTCTTCTCCGCGAGCCGGTCTGCACATGAGATAGGAGATCGGCCTGCACATGAGATAGGAGATAGAACATGGCCACTGAGGAAGCTCCCATGCCTGGGTTCTCTGCCCTCATCCTGCCTACACCTGCCACCTTTAACCCCACGAAGAGGTGACCCAAATGTGTGCTGACGCACAGTAGTACATGTGACCCACAGAAGACCGTCAGTGAGAACGAAGCCTTTGGTAGCCCATATGTCTTTAGAAATCAGGAGAATCTGAAGGCCACGTGCTTTCCTGAAAGACATCCCAACATCCCAGCATCTGACATTCACCCATCTGTTCACTCTCTTTCTGTAAGGGGAAGCTGAATGTACAGCCTACTCCTTAAAGTATTCCTAAGCAGCAGCTTTGGGAACTAACCCTCAAGGGATACCTTACTCTGATTTTTTTTTTTTTTTCCCTCTTTAGGTCCAGAGGGGGCAAACCTCTTTATTTACCACCTTCCACAGGAGTTTGGAGACCAGGACATTCTGCAGATGTTCATGCCTTTTGGAAATGTTATCTCTGCTAAAGTCTTCATTGACAAACAGACCAATCTGAGCAAGTGCTTTGGTATGCAAAAGAGACCAAGCTGAGCTGAAGTACTGCAGTAGGTTCCCAAGTGGAGAGTCATGGAAGGGAAAATATGAATGACAAATATTTTCAGTCAGGATAAGGCCTCCCCTGTGTAGTGGTGGTTTCTGCTTTTCTGGATGGACAGAAGATTTGGGCAAAATTGTATAATCAAAAAGGGGAAGAGGCTATATAAAAACAATGTCCATATGTTAGGTAATGTCCTATGCGATACTATTGAAGTGTCTTACTATCCCTAGCTAATAATCTGTCATTGCAGAGCAACAGCTCTTCAGCCCCGCCCCCCCCATGTGTTACATGACTCACAAACATACACCCCTTCACAAGCAGTGACGTGTTAAGGTTGCTGCCGAAGCACAACTCTACACGCACAGGGTGAGCAGTTGGCATAGCTCATGGTTACACGGGACACTATTCTGAGGGCCAGAGAGCCCAGCAGTGTACAGGTCTCATCAGAACACTGGAAAGCCCAGCTTTGCAGTGCACCGAGGGGCCTGGCCATCCTCCTTCCAGCAGCCCGCCTCCTGTGGTGCTTCCTGCTCCCCGAGAGAGCAAGGAAAACTGGCTGTGTGGGCTGCTGCCTTACACCAGGGTAACAGTCACTGTATCTATTCCTTGCTTTATTTTTCAAATGCTTTTGCCCCCAAAGTAGTTGAGACACCAGGATACTCAAGAGTATATATTAACTTGTTTGGCAAGCTCTGGGCTCAGTCTGAGTTAGAACATTTGCTGTAATCACTTTTGCAATTTAACAATTCATGTTGGTAGTAGGTACTAACAGTAGCATAAAACAAAGCAGAGTAGATGTAGGCCAGCAGAAACAGAATTGTGTGTTATAAAGAAAAATATCAAAGGTAGGTCTCAAACAGCCAAAAACTCAAACTTACTGCTTGGCTGACTGGGAACGGGTGTCAGTCCAAAGAGAATGTCTTGGCTTCTAAAACTCCATTATCGTAGAGGAGTCTTTCTAGTTTCTGTGCTATCACCCACGAAGGTCTGAAGCCTCTGTTAGGGGAATTAGCATGTCAACCGTTTTAAGTCCCTGTTTTTCCCCTAGCAGAAAGGCTGTCAGCCTGAACCCATTACACGATTGCTGCAGCGGCAACTCTATAAACCCCTTTGTGATGGTTCATGAGAGAGTGAGATGGAAATTAAATTGTTATGTGGGAGTGGGGGTGAGCACGAGCTTCCCTGCACCAGGTTTTGAGGCAGAGTTTCATATTTTTCACAGCTAAACAATGTTCTAGGCTTATTCAGAGATGGGAAAGGGATTGTGCTTCATGCTTTGATTTGAGAAACCATTTGCTGCCTCGACAAGAGATTATATTGGCCCACAACAATGCAAGCTATTAGTATCGTCAGACAATTATTTAGCATTAAGGACTGTTTTCAGTTTGTATGAAAAGCCTTTGCACCCCAGCTTTCTCAGTGAGCAAGCCTAGGTTCTTGGGGCCCGTGGTTTCCTAGATTGCTAGCCCGGTTCTTTCATTCTCACCTCCTGGCCAGGTTTTGTTATCATCTCACCACTTCTGGTTAAAGACCCAGAAGGGAAGGAGAAAGTAAAGTCATAGCAAAAAATCTTGGATTCAAGCTCACACTTACTGGGAATTAGATTTAATAAAAATTTAAACCACCATTTTGCAATATAGCCTCCCACGAGAAGCTCTGCCTCATGCCTGTTTTTATCAGGTGAGAAGAGAACGCTGCTGAAAGTACATTTACGTCCTTTTCCTCCTCTAGTTTGTAAAGGAATTTTCTCTTTAGCTTTAAACTGTAGTAGTAGATAGATGGAGATGCTCAGTATAGAACCTTCTGAACAGCTGATGTTCAAAATTGGAAATTAAACGCGTCCAGTAGCTTCCTGTGCCCACTGAAAGAGTAGGCACCACTTCCACAGCATTAATTAAAGCTTTGTTTATACCCTGCTGCCACCTCACCCCCAGTGACAGAACCAACTATATGATCTGGGTCTTTGCAGAGCAGCATTAGTTCTTTTTCAAAAGCGCACACCCTCCCTACTGGTTTTGGTGGTGGTGGCTGCTTCTGAGAAAGATACTGGTTTTAAGCTCTGAGCTGTTTAGACTGTTTGTTTCCCCAAGAGTTTGGGAGATGCAAGGTAGAGATTTCTTTTGTGCTAAATTTACTGGAGCTTTGAAAGTGGACACTGAGAGAAAAAGAAAAGCCCAGCATTTCCCTGGGTTCCCATCAGTAATAACTCCAAAATGTTAAAAATCAGTATAGCTTATTTTAGAGTGAATTCAGTAACTGACGCATCCTCTAGTCAAACAAGTGTGGGCACTGCAGTGAAAGGCAGGCAGGGTCTTTGGCAGTATCCACTGTCTTCCTGCCTCTCCCTGAAGGATCCTGCCTTAGAAGCCTCACCTGGTTGGGACCCTTGGCCCTCCAGTGTTTATTAGTACTTGTATGAGTAGCGCTTACTTCTGTACCTGGGATTTGTTCAGAAAGATTCTGAAGGACTTTAAACACAATCTGACTGAACCCGGTAGACAGACTAAATTCAACCCCCCCAAGTTTGGGATGTTAGTGTTCTGGGAGGGCTTGTTCCGCCTGACACCAGGCACATGGTCAGCTTCACAGAACTGCCTGAGCCCCCGGGGCTGGCACTAGCTCATGCAGTTCCCTTGAGCCCGGCCCCCTCTTCTGCTCCGCTTCCTCTCCAGCCTGACTCCCTGTCCCCTTTCCCTTGGTGTCTTCCAGGTTTCGTTAGCTACGACAATCCAGTCTCTGCACAGGCTGCTATCCAGGCTATGAATGGCTTTCAGATCGGCATGAAACGCTTGAAGGTGCAGCTGAAGCGCTCCAAAAACGACAGCAAACCTTACTGATCCTAACCCTAGAGGCTCCCTGCTCTCATTTTAGCTTTCTTAGGGTAAGTCCCAAGAGCCAGCCTGTTCTCAACAGGGGAGGCAGAGAAGGACCACATTGCCAACTTTTACCAAGAGAGACGGTTATTTTTACAATAAGGCCTCCATTTCCCCACCCATTCCCCCACCCAGTTTGCCATAATTACAACTTGGGCTACCTTGTTTCTATTGAGTAAATTCCTCCTCCAGTTGTGCCACTGTATTCTCCTTTGTTTTGCAATTTGAATCTCCTTTGACCTTTTTTTTTTTAAAAATTTTTTTGTTTTCATTTTTGCTTTTTTAAAGAAAAACATACACACAAGTAAATGCCATCTTGAGAATTGAAAAGGCAAACAAATGCTAATGTGCAATTCTAACTCTGAAACCACTGGTGCCCCAGAGCACTGCCTGGAGAATTCACCCCTCCTTGTCTGGCGCCCACCCCTCCAGAGGGCCCTGGCGCTTAGAGGTTACGGTGGGGCTGGCACGAGGGAGAAGCCAGGAGAAGCACTTACTCAAAACAACACAAAACGTCTTTCCACTACATTGGTTTGTTTTCATAAGTAGGATTTGATTTTAGGGTTCAAAGAAACATGACATTTATTGGTCAGATTATTACACTGGTTGTCTATTTTGTTATTGTTTTATTTTAGTTTTTAGAAAGGATTAATGTAAAAAAAGATTTAGAGATCTGTTTCTTAAAGCTACAGGGTTTAAAAATAAAATAAAAATGAGTGAAAATACTTGATGTTTCTTGAAAGATAAATTTAATAATACATAAATAAAAAAGAAAGCCACAGGCCTGTAAATTTTATTTGTAAAAAAAGCATTTCTATTTTTATACAAATTTTTACTGCCTCAGAAATAATGGAAGTTATTTATTGCCTATTGTTAACTTATTGGGTACCTAAAGAGCAGTTCTCTGTCTAGCTAGAACCTTCTGAAGTAGTCTCTAGAGGAATTGTTCTAGGAATGGGCTTTTTTTCACCGTTGAACCCTAGACCTACAGTTCATGCTTATCCTCTCGTGTTTGTATCTGTCTAATTATTTTGTTCGTAACTTCCATTATCTAGTTTACAGTTCAGCCGTCTGACTCTCCCCGTATGTCACATTTGTTGAAACTGGACCCTGTCCCTGACCCCAAAACACCCAGAATCCATCCCTTCTCTCTCTCTCCAGATGGATTCTCTTGGGGTTTCATTGTGCTGTGGATTAAGAGTGTAAGAAATGCAAATTACGTGAATGGCTCGTAGACTCCCTAATGACCTAAGATTTGCATTAGTTTTTCTCCTGCACCCTTAAAAGTAATTTTGTTGCTGCTGCATAGATTCTGTGTAACTTTTTACTCTTCCTTGTTTTTTCCCTAGACATCTTCATGCCCGTTAGTTCATCGTTTGCCTAGCATGTCCCTGTGGCGTCTCAAAAAAAAGTTTCATCGTCCCGTCATTGTTTCTGATGTCTTTCTGACCTCACATCATATTTGGTTCTCCTACTGACTTTTGATCTAGTTTGACCTTTGAAATTTGCATGTGACCTCATCTAGCTATGAATTCTGGGAAGTCAATGTGAAAAACATTGCTGCATTCATGCAAGACTGAAATTTATTATTAGACCAATTAATTATAGAAAAAACAACCTGTGGCAAAAATGTTTCTTTCTTATTTTTTTTCTTTTCATAAAACAGACTTGAAAGTATTATACAGGGATTGGCATTCTTCCCGGTCACTGGTAACAATAGCAATATGTGTCCAGGGACACAGAATGTTGGTTTCTAACAGACTACTTCCAAAAACAGTTTGAGAAAAAAACTGTCTGATTTTAAGTCTCTAGAGGTCTGTAATAGTTTTTACATTTTTCAGGCAGTGTAAAGTTTTTTGATAAGGCCATTTTAGGTGGCTCACTTTCTCATTAAGATATATATATAGAACCACTTTTTGTAGATTAGTATAAGAAAAATATTTACCCTGTTTTGGGGCAAATGCTACCTATTTGTGTCACCTTTTGCTGAACTGACTCACAGTTAGACAATCCATGGTTTAATGCACATGAAATTACCTATATTTTATACTGTTTCAATGTACAGGAGAAAGGTTACTGTAAACTGTGTTATGTTGGTGCTTCTGTGAATTAAGTTGTGGTTTCATCATGAGTCTTCTGGTCTTAATGTTCTTTGTTGATAAGACAAGTTTAGAATTGGTTTACTTAAAACAAAAAAGAATTTCAAAAAAAAAGTTGTTTGCTTAAAAAAAATTTCATGTGAGGGGGAAAAAAAAAACCTATTCCAGAATAAGTTTTGTGTTGGCTTGTGAAGCATTGATGTCATTTTTTTTTTTATTGTGGACTATTTAGATGTGTTTGTGTTCAGCAAAATGTGATCTGTTTTCTTTTCTTTTAAAGAAAAAAAGTGAAAATATATAGTGCCAAATTCCAAAGGTACTTCCTTCCTAGAGCTTCAGTGTGTTTCTTGTGAGAAGTAATTTGATAACATGGGTATTTTATTATGTGTTTTGTATAAAGCCCTAATATTTAAAAAAAACAAAAAAAGGTTAAAAAGTTTGTTAACTTGCTATCCTGTGGTCTTGTTGCCTGGAATTGTTATTGTTTGTTACTTCTCTATGATGTTTTTTGTAAGACATTGTATAAGTGCCCACGTCTCACTTTTCTAACCACTCTGCACACCCATGCTGTGAAGGCAGCCTCACCGTGTACTTTCTTCATAATATATGGAAACCTCTAAGGTGAGAAAGTTTTGAACTTTTAACCCTTTCTACCCAGAGCTATCTGGAATGTTGATAACTTTTTTATACTGTCATAATTTGAGTTTTAGGGTCTTCCTAATTTGGATTTCCCCCCACCCCAATATCTTCTCAGTTGTATTTTGTTTCTACTGCTAGAAAAAAGCTGCACAAGGCAAAAAGATATATATATATTTTCTCCTATACCTTTGATTTTTTGGAAAACAATTCCTAATGTGCTTACTGGCATGTCTTCTTTAGTTTTAATGAAAAACTGTTGAAAAGGAGGTAGATTCAGCACCTAAGTAATCCTTAAAAATTCTGTATGCTTTTGAGATCAGGTTCAGTGGTATGTTCTTTTTCATAGACCTTGCAGTGAACTGACTTTGTGGTGGGATAGACTCTTGAGGGGTTTTGCTTTTGTTTCTCACATATTCCTCAGTGATGTTTCTAATCAGCCATTGTGCTGGGGATTCTCTGACCTCTGCAGATACCTGAGTAAGCAAGGTGTCTGGAGTTAGAAACCCGCAGTCCTTTCCTTTTTAAGTAAAGGAGACTGATCATGTAAGTAAAGCTCAGTTCTTTATCACAGTTACTGACCAAATACCTAGCACCAGTTCCTGCTGCCACTTTTTAAAGTGCCATATAACTCTTTTGCTTTCTGTGAATAGGTACCTTGCTGTCTTGACAAATCCTAATGTCATGCCTACAGCCTTCCCAAAAGCATGCCCTGGAAGCTTCTTGGTTTCACCTCCCCTTCCCCACTCACCACCTTGTTTGAGCTCATGCGGATGTGATAGCCCTGGGATGGAAAGGACTAGCCTCTACTGATGCAAAAAACAAAACAAAACAAAAGTTTCCTTCTTATAGCACATGCACTTAAGATGACCCGATTTGTATTATCCTCACACGTGTTTACTACTGCTGGGGCCTTCCTTCATCCTTTGAGGGCTATTTTGTACTTCCTGCAGCAATCAGCTTAATAACAAAAGTTATCGAACGTCTCTCTCATATATAGTACACAGTGGTGTGTGGATACAGACATAGAAACACCATCTGAAATTCTGAGTTTCATTCAGAATCTATCAATTACCTAATCACAAACACTTTTCTGATGTCCTCACTGATGCACACTGCCCTTCTCTCCCCCGAAGGAGAAAGAGTGCAGCTGGCAGGAGCTCAGGACAGGCACTTGTTAAGGGATTCTTATTTGCAAGCAGCCAAGACAGTACATTTGGGGGAAGTCTTTTTTTTTTTTTCATTGCTAAAAATATAACCCTTCTCAGAGACAAACAGTCCTTTTATCCACTTTATCTTTTAATATCAAAAGGAAAAAGCTGCAAGGATGCAAAAGGCCTGTGCCAGAAGAGAAAACACACAGGGAAACTGCTTTTTTAAAAATCAAGTGTAGAGAATAGTCATTTTTAAACTAAATCAGAGAATTGTGATACAATGGCAGTCCTCAAAGGTGTAACAAGTTCATCTTTCTTTCACCATAGGGGTTATAGTTCTTTGGCTTGTGCTACTCTGGAATCATTTTACTGTTTGTTTCTATTATTAAGTGCTAATTAAAAAAATAAAATTTTAAAAAAACCTGTAGTTTCATTACCTTTTTGAATAATGTCATACAAAAAATGTATTTGTGTTTTTTTGTGCTGTGAGAATTGTTGTTTGTAGATTAATAATATCATTTTGTTTAGAATTGCAAAATAGATTTTAAATATTGTCTGAGAAAAGCCAAAGTTAATGCAACCTAGTGGAAACTGTAAGACCATTTGAGTATTGTTTGTTTTATTGATACATTTGGATTTTGTTGTCTGATGGAATTTGAGCCAAAAAAAAAAAAAAATACGCAGGCTTTCCTATTTCTACAACTGATTGTACTTACGCATTTTGTACCAGTGAAACTTTTTATACTGGAGATTAAAAAAAATGGAAATTTTTGTGGCTTACTCTAGTGGGCCCCCCCGACTGATTTCAAGTTTGCTTTCTGGTTGGTAGAAAGAAAGTTGCTTTTCTTTTGAGAATTAAAAACTTTGGCTTGATTTCTTTTTTCCCTTTGCTTATATCTAGCATTAGAATTTTGTCTTAAAATACAGCGGTAAGTTTCACTTTTTATTCTGTATTGTGCAGTTACACAATAAGGTAATTAGATTTAGAAGTACTCAGTCACTTTAAGTGGATAAATGTATTAGTTAAAACTTTAGGGGTTTGCTTTTTTGCTGTTTAGATCAAAGTTTTTTCTGATTCTTCTGTCCTCATTGTGAACATAACCGTGTAGTTGAAACAGTCAAACTTATTTTTGTAATGTATGTTATTGTGTGATGCGGTTTTTTGCTTCTGTCTCCAATATTAAACCATTTTCCTAATACTTGTTTCTCTCTCTGCGTGTTGTATTGTTGGCAGTCATTATATGTTGGTGACACATCTACACACCTCGCTGTTTCACGTATCTGTTTTTTTCTCTATGTTGTGTAAAAAGATACAGTCGATTCCACTTAAGTGAATATCTGATTTGGTAAAGGGGAAACTGCACACCAGCCGCCTTTGATTTACGGACAACAGCCCACTTTAGCCACTGCTTCCACGATTATGGTTCCCCGAAATAAATGCCTACCGAGTCGGATTTGCCACGACATTGTATGGTCTCCTGACCTCTCTCCCCTCCCCATACATACACACCCGCAGCGCTTCACGGTCATTGAAAACTGCTGCTGGGGTTTCTGCTATCTACCCACAAGTCCAGAGGCCTGTCATTACAGTCAGACTCTTCCTAGAAACTAGTCACCTTTTTAGAAGAGGTGAGTTCTCAAGGGAAGAATAAACTTAGCCGGTGAAGAATACACATAAGTCTATCTGTTGCCATCCATCAAAAGACAGGTACAGAAAAGCCATTTAAAATTATTTCTACGCATTAACTGAATCCTGGAGCAGCTTTAATTATTACAACTAACAGCTGAGGAAAAAAATTTCCAAGTGCTCAAATGGAAGCTGCACTCAGTCTGCGGTGGGGGGAGGCACAGTTCACAGTATATTGTGCACGTCCACATGGAAGCTAATAATGCCACGCGCATCTATACACTCCCTCCTGGATGAACATGCAGTTAAGGATAAGCCTTGTCCACACTATGGCCCCAAGCCCAGTTATTACAAAGATAAAGACCCTTCTCCACCCATCTCCTATGCTCAGGAATCTGATTGCTCTTAAAGTGCTCTTAAAAGATTCCATTGATGTCTGCTCCCCACGTCTTCTCTCTCCTTCCAATTTTTCAGACGCACGAGCTGACTCAGGCTATCCAGCACCAGGCAGCCTTCCTCTGGGTGCCAGTGAGATTCCTCCTGTAGGTGCTCAGGCTCTTTGCCCTCTCGTTCAGCAGCCCCTCTGGCCCAAGATTGTATTTCTAGTCGGCTCAACAATAGAGGGGCCTGGTGAGGGGAGGAAAGGAGGCTCTCCCCTAGGCTGGACACCTCAGTGATAGTGACTCCGCCAGCTCCAACCTGCACGGATGGGAGCTGACTTCCTGCCGATACTTCTGCTTTCAGCCTCATAGCCTTCACCAGTGAGCCTCTGAAAACCCACTGCTTAACATGAGTGGGAAAAGATGGCTAAGGGTGTGATTTCTTTTTTGTTTTTTTTTTTGGGGGGGGGTTGGGACGTATGAGGGAGGGAAAGAGGGTGATTAAATTCTCTCCAAGGTGCAAGTGTTTACTTTTTAAATATATAAGTACATATAGCCACCATTTGGCACAAGGCAAAATACTCATGCTAAGTAAAGGAAGGGAAAGACAAAGCCAGTTTTTGTTGCTTTGGAAAAGCAACAAGAATAATAATTCTCCAAAGAAGGGGACGACAATGCTAGTTCCTTTAAGCACTTGTGACTGTAAAGTTAGTCCCTGCTTAAATTCATACCTATGATTTTCATTTTGTACAACACCACTGCAGTGTGAGCAAGGTGTACGTGTCTGCCACGCATGGACCACCTTGAGAAATTACAGAATCGTCAACACTGACCTTGCTGATGGAAGCCACACGTCTGCCCAGCCCACAGCAGCTGCGTGCGGTCTGTGGGCTGGGACTCTTAGCTGGCAGGCTAGGAAACACAGTGAACGTCAATGTACTGTGAATCGTTCCTGATAAGTGAATAAAACATTGTGACCAAACAATCAGCTTATTCACTTATCAGGAATCGACTGTTCTGCTAATTCGCTGTTTTTGTTTTTCATCTCTGTTGTAGTTCACTATTTTTGCTGTGTTCTGTTTTCTCCTCTCATGCTTGGGCAAAATCACTGGAAATATTATCTTCATGTGACCATGAAACGTTTATATTGAGTGAAAATTATATCTTAACAAAATCTATGCACTTGCTATCAGGAACACAATACTGGATGTGTCTTATATATTGAACTCTATATAGTACTCGATTTCTTAAATAAAGCTTAAGAAAGGACTGTTGTGTGTAAAGTTAATGTGATTATTTTTCGAAGCAGTGTTTCTAAGGGGTATTTCTGTTCTTTTAAGTCTTGAGTGATACAGGATGTTTTTCATTACAATTATATCACTGGCTTTATGACTTAATATTCAATAAACTAACTTTGGAAACAAAATGGAGTGGGGGGAAGTTCTTCAGAGTGTATCTTAGCAAGAGCTATCTGGACATCCATCCCCTTCCTGGTGACAACGGCAAGTCTCTACCCAGGCACTGTGGGTGGCAGAACAGCAATTGCTTCGTGGCCAAAATCCCACTACGAAGCACCCAGTCCGCCCTAACCTAGAAAACCCACTGGCCTTTCTGAATGTGATCTTTTTAGGTTCAGAGAAGAAAGGGGACGAAAGAGAAAGGCAGAGCCAAGAATAATGCCGGTTTGCATCAAAACTCTGCCAGGATAATGTGACGCTAAAACTATACCCTGCTGGAGAACAATAGCCTTTCTGTTCAGGACCACAAAACGAGAGAGTCAGCCAGAGAAGGTATTTGATCACTCAGGATGAGAAGGGTAACATTTCAAAGCGATGTGTAAGAGACATCCTGTAACAGTTACAAAGCTTAAATGGGAGGCCTGCTGCTTGGTCCTTTGAAGGAATATTTTTGAAATTTTTCCTACAGGCCATAAGTTTGAACAGAGTAGCATTTTCTGTTGGATTTCTTTGCTTTGGGGCTTTATGTTGGATTTGTTTTTCTTAATGTTTGATTCTAAGAAAAACTCCTAAACTACTACTTGCACCATGGCACAGCCATCTTAACCCTTTATAAAGCAAGTCTTATAAGACAGAAAGAGCATAGTTAATGACAGTCTGCGCATTATCCAAAATTATTCCATTCTCTGCCGCCTCCTACCCCAAAGCTCCTACTCATAACTTTGTCACAAAAAAGAAACAAAAGCTTCCAGTGAAAGTAAGGGAGCAGAGAAATAGCCAAGGGACAGGAAAAAATAGCCACAGAGGGCGTGGCTACACTGCACCTGCTGGAGCCACACAGCCCAGCTGGGGGGAGGGGAGTGGGTCGCACCGGGAAGGACACTGGTCTGCACGACCTGGGTGCTGAAGAGCAGGCTGCGGGGTGGAGGCGCCCTGGGAACCTCGTTGCAGTCTTTCTTACCAGGTAGACACGCAGCTAAAAGCAGCCCCTTCTGTGAAGAGCGCAGGGCCAAGGCCATAACAGGTAGGAGACTCTGAGCCTCAGTCAAGAAAGGAAGAATAAAAACCAGTCTGCAGCCCTGATCCCACAGTCCCCCAGCCTCCCAAGCCAGGGAGCTGCCTGCTGGGAGAGCAGCTCAGAGAGACAGGGCGAGGCGGCCTGGAGCGGCAGCCCGGCCGGGAGCTGCTTCGTGGGGAATGCTCCGTTTCTTTGACCCTCTCTCTCACTACTGGGTGGCAAAGCAGCCTGGCACCAACTTCTACCTGCCTGCTGCAAGAGGATGTTTTTAAAAAGAAAAAATATTAACACAATATATAAACACACACACATATACCATGTTCTGCCACTAAAGCTGCCCGTAAGAATCCCCAGTTTTGAGTCACTGGATGGGCCCATGGTGAAGCTGGTTGAAAGGTGCACAAGTGAGAGCTGAGGAGCACGCCCCGCGGAGCCACACTGCCTCGGTCGGGGCGCTAGCGCCACCACTCGCTACTTGTGTCGCCTCCGCCTTAATTTCCTCATTAGCAAAATGAGAGTAAACGTAATACCTAATGAATGTGGTGGTTATGAGGATTAACTAAGCGACTACATAAAAAATGATTCAGCCAGGGTCCATCACTGTAGCCACTCCATAGGGCAGCAGCCCTTGGGGGACCCGCGGACACGGTCAGCTAGACCCTCCTCTGCTGGCCTGGCCATCACCTTCTCCTACTGGCTGTCCTCTCAGCCTCCTCAGGGAGCCCCACAGCTCTCCTGGGGTTCCCTGGAGAACTGCAGACAAGGTCTGACCGGAAAGCACAGCTCTTCCAGCAGACAGCTCTGCACTAGCAAGTCCCAGAACAGGCCTTCCCCCTCAGGAGAAACCATCCCCCAGAGGTACCTCCACCTTACAGATTAGCACACCACACAGTTCCACCCCAAACCACGGTGACCAACTCGGTCCATTCTCAGAGAAGGAAACTAATTCCTCACTCTAATCCACCCCTTCCTACCTGTAAGTATTATATTTAGGGACCTCTTCCCCAAAAGGAAAGCCTACCTTTCCAGTTTGGGCCCAAGGCAGGAATGACAATATCGCCTGTAGATTTGTCTGTAACAAGCCTGCAGGTTCTACGACCTTCCAAGGCAAAGCTATGTTCTCTACAGCAACCCAAATGAGCATTATCTTTGACCACCTTGAGAAGGACAGACATCATGGCTCAGAAGTGCACCTGCAGCCAAGCAGAGAGCTCTCTAGACCCCCAGCCCCCTCCCCCAGGATGATCCAAAGCACTCTGCTTTTGCTGGTTTTATTGATGACCCATGCAGAATTTTTTTTTCAGAAAACCAATTTTGCCACTAAAAGCACAAAGATGAAAAGCCAGTGCTTTAGCACTGAGAGCAGCTCACCATTACCTAAGCCTTGTGGCAAACAGTTACGGTCTTTGGAGTCACTCCCCTTCCCTCTTCTCTGTCTCTCTACCTCCTAGCTTCCCATAGTTCTCGTCGGTGATGCAACGTAGCACTCGCTATTTACTGTGTGCTCTCTCCATGTCGCATGTCTGTCTCCCCAGCTAGACTGTGAGCTCTCTGAGGGCAGTGACCGTCTCCTTCGCCACTGGATCCCCAGTGCCCAGCACAGCGCCTGCTGTTGCCAGGGTTCAAGCATGCCGGACAGCCGGCTGCCTGCGCAGATTGATGGCTGTGGCAGGTGATCTCTCTGGGGCTGGAGAAAAGTGCTCCTTCTTCAGTGGACACAAACTCAGGAAATACAGTGGGGAGAGGTCTGGTTGTGGCTGGGCTCAGGATGGTGGAAACCGGAGGCGTCTTGGCAAAGGCCAACAGCCACGAGGGGACGCCTGCTGTGCGCTCCCTGTGCAGCTGTGCCGGCTGCCGCAGAGCTCCTCAGCTGCAGGGTCCCGAATGGAGCACACGCCTGCAATGAGGTCGAGCCACCTAGGGGGTACTGTCATCTCTTTTAAGCTATATTTTGCACCCTCTCAAGAATATTTTATATCTAGGGACTGCCCTTTGACAGAATTTAAACATCTAAGAGAACAGAAGAGCCACAGCACTGAATACAGATGAATAGAAAACTGAATACAAGCGCCTGATTCTAAGGCATTCCTGAGAAGCAGGTCAACTCCTTCTCCCCTGTCTTCCAGCTGCAGCCACTGCTGCGCCTGGCAAGTTAGTCCTGGAGCAGGATGGGGCCCAGACCAGCCCACGGCAGCACAGCATGACCGAGCCGCTGAAACAGCCTGGGAAATGCACAAGGCCCATGCTGCCAGGAGGCCACTGAGCTCCAGGCATCCAGGACTTGGGCTGGAATCCTAGTCACGTGTCCCAGTTTGTCAGCAGCAACCACAGGGCTAGTGCATCATCCACCATTCATTCGCTCAAAAGACATGCATTGCACGGCTACCCCCTAACAGGTGCTCTGGGAGGGCTGGGGTCATCCCTGCCTCTAGTTTTGCCACCATCGGCCTCTCTGCCAAGTGAAGGGAAAGCCTTCAGACAGGCAAGAGAGTGGACGGTGCAGGCAAAACTCTCTCCCCACAACAGACTCTGCATGGTGCCCTGGCGCCCACCTGGGATTATGTGAAGAGCCACAAAGAGATGGCAGCTCTTTCAGACTTCCTAGCCCTTGGCTGGGCTCTTGCTGCACACTCAGTGTCTCCTCGCCAGAGCTTACAGGTCTATTCTGGGGAGGATAAAATGCAATGGGGGGATGGGGGCACAGGAGCTGTCCCTAAAGTCTTCTAACACCAATGTCTCTACTAAGGGCAGAGCTGACCAAAGTGGCCCCATGTGCTTGAGAGCCATGTTTCCCAACTGGCCAACCACGGCACACTCTTACCAGCCCACGAAATGTGATCCACCCAATAATTTCACCTCTTTAAAGACTATGAACTTGCAGCCAGGCATGGTGGCTCACACCTGTAATCCTAGCACTCTGGGCCACCAAGGTGGGAGGATCACTTGAGGTCAGAAGGTCAAGATCAGCCTGAGCAGAGCAAGACCCCATCTCTACTAAAAGTAGAAAAAATTAGCCAGGCATGGTGGCATGCGCCTGTAGTTCCAGCTACTTGGGAGGCTGAGGCAGGAGGATTGCTTGATCTCAGGAGTTTGAGGTTGCAGTGAGCTGTGATGATGCCACTGCACTGTAGCCGGGAAGACAGAGCGAGACTGTCTCAAAAAAAAAAAAACAAAAAAACAAAAACAAAAACAACTATGAACTGCAACTAATGCCGGGAGTCTTCCCTTCAAGGAGTACTGTGAGGTTTGGGAGGCAGGGCCTCTGCGGGAATGAGGGACAGGGTTTCTGGCACGAGAGGAATGCCCTGCTGAGCTGATGCTGCAGTCACCACCCCCCTGTACCCCAGTGTCCCAAGCCCACAAGCCTGCATCCCATCTAGTTCCCAACCTCCACCCTCCCAGCCCACTGTGACTGTGCCAGCCCTGAGATGCTCCATTCAGCCTCCTACAATGCAAGACACACCCCTAGTCCTCGTATCAACTTCTGCCCAGTAACAGCAAAACACTGGTGATCACTCCCGCTTTCCCTGGCATTCGACCCTCTGCAGAGTAGACATCAGAGAGGGGAGATTCCCAACTCAACCTCCCTGCCCCTGGGATGAGAAGGTGAGAAAGGCAGCCCCCTCGGGTTGGCCAGAGCAAATCAAAAAGGAAATATTGGTAACTCTGTCATTAAAGAATGTAAGAAATATAAATGTATGTCATACATCTCTATAATCACAACCATCTACTTTAAAATGTGGATACTTTATTAACTTACAGTGTGGTATGAATTTGGAAACACTGATCCAAAGTAATGTTTTCCAAATTATATCCCACAGATACTACCCTGCAGGATAAGCCATGAGAAAAATAGGTTTTAGTGGCTAAGAAGGTGTAAGAAATGCTATTAACTGTATCCTCCTCTTGGAAACGCCCAATGTGCAGTAACACATGAAAAGCTCTAAGAAGTCTCTGAGCCCTACAACCAAGACCTACCCACTTAACTGTGTTTAACTCAGTGTTAAATTGGGCATTCATTCTTGAAACGTTTTATCACATGGTATCTATTAACTTGATGGGTGATACAGTGTGGTGGTTAAGAGCATGGAATCTGGAACAATACTGCCTGGGTTGGAATCCTGGCTCTGCCGCTTAGCTAAATGACCTTGAGCAAATTACTCAGTTTCTTCATCTGTAAAATGGATAGGATAATAACAATACCTACCCATGCAAAATATTCATGACAGTATTTATAATATGATAAGCACTAAAGAAGTGCTTATGAACATCCAGCAGAACCAGTATTCTAGGACACACTTTGGGAAACACCAGTAGAGAATTAGAATCCCTGCAGCACTCTGGGGTCCCGCCTCTCCGTAAGAGCACAGAGGGGTATATACAGATGAAGCGAGGGGTATATAATTAGGGCACAACATGTTAAGTCATGAACAAGGAGTGAGGACTTTGGAGCCCACACAAGGGAGGGAACAATATTTCTAATGATGAGAGAGATTCCAGGAAAGAACCCACAGCCAAACTGATAGAAATCCTGAAATGCCAGTAGGATTTCACCAAGCAGAAAAGTGGAGAATGACAGCAGCAAAGACAGAGTTGGTGCGCAGCCTGGCTGGGGAACAGGAGCAGCCTGAGGCATGGAGACCAGCAACAAGGGCAGGTGGAGCAGTTAAATTTCCCCTCCAGTGGAAATCAGTATTTCAAGCAAACGGAAGCCAAAAGAAGGCTGGTGTGGCAGTTTTGATTTCAGATAACTTAGTTTTTAAACCAACAAAAGTAATGAAAGACAAAGAGGGTCACTATATAATGGTGAAGGGTACAGTTCAACAAGAAGACATAACAATTCTAAATATGTATGCGCCCAACTTAGGTGCACCCAGATTCATAAAGCAAACTCTACTTGATCTAAAATTGATAAACAGCAACACCGTAATAGCCGGAGACTTCGACACCCCACTGACAGCACAGGACAGATCCTCCAAACAGAAAATTAACAAAGAAATAATGGACTTAAATAGAACTCTAGAACAAATGCGCCTGACTGACATTTACAGGGCATTCTACCCAAAAACCACTGAATATACGTTCTTCTCATCAGCTCATGGGACATTCTCTAAGATTGACCATATCCTAGGACACAAATCATGTCTCAAAAAATTTAAAAAAATAGAAATTATACCATGTATCTTCTCAGACCACAGTGGAATAAAAGTAGAAATCAACCCTAACAGAAACTCTCATTTCTACACAAAGTCGTGGAAACTACACAACCTTCTGCTGAACGATTACTTCATAAATGAGGAAATCAAGATGGAAATCAAAAGATTCTTTGAACTAAATGACAATGGAGACACACGTTACCAAAATCTGTGGAACACAGCTAAAACAGTCCTGAGAGGAAAGTTTATTTCCATAAATGCCTATATCCAAAATACAGAAAGATCACAAATAGACGATCTAATGAATCGACTCAAAGAGCTGGAAAAAGAAGAACAGACGGACCCCAAACCCAGCAGAAGAAGTGAAATTAATAAGATCAAATCAGAACTAAACAAAATTGACAATAAGAAAACTATACGGAAGATTAATAAAACAAAAAGTTGGTTCTTTGAAAAAATAAACAAAATTGATATGCCTTTGACTAGACTAACAAAAAGCAGAAAAGAAAAATCTCTAATAAGCTCCATCAAGAACAAAAAAGGAGAAATCACGACTGATGTTATAGAGATAGAAGATATAATCTATGAATACTACAAAAACCTTTATGCACACAAACTGGAAAATGTGGAAGAAATGGAAAAATTTTTAGAAACACACAGCCTCCCTAGGCTCAACCAGGAAGAAATAGAATTCCTGAACAGACCAATATCATGGACTGAAATTGAAACAGCAATAAAAAACCTACCTAAAAAGAAAAGTCCTGGATCAGATGGTTTCACACCCAAATTTTACAACACCTACGAAGAAGAACTGGTGCCTATCCTGCAGAAATTATTGCACAACATCAAGAAGGATGGAATCCTCCCTAACGCATTTTTTTTTTTTTTTTGAGACAGAGTCTCACTCTCTTGCCTGGGGCGAGTGCCATGGCATCAGCCTAGCTCACAGCAACCTCAAACTCCTGGGCTCGAGCAATCCTACTGTCTCAGCCTCCCGAGTAGCTGGGACTACAGGCATGTGCCACCATGCCCGGCTAATTTTTTCTGTATATATTTTTAGCTGTCCAATTAATTTCT
>RJWJ010010620.1:0-46524 GCA_004363605.1 Indri indri | reverse complement strand
AAGCTTACATTCTGGTAGGGAGAGATAGGCTACAAACAATGAACATAAATACAGTGTATTAAAATGTGCTAAGTGCTATCAAGATAATAAAGCAGGAGAAATAGGCAATTTTATTTCATTGAATTGTCTGTCTGTATTCTTTTGTATCTCAGTGAGTTTCCTTAAGATTATTATTTTGAATTTTTTTTCCTGCTTTCTGTCATTTTGTATATTTCTTTATGATTGGAGTTTGCTACTGGGAATAATTGTGTTTCTTTGGAGGTGTTGTGTTTCCTGGCTTTTTAATGTATGATGTGTCCCTACTTTGATTTCTATGCATCTGGTGAAATAGATGCTTCTTCCAATTTTATGAATTAGGTTTCATAGGGAATGACTTGTTCATGCCTATGGGTCTTGGGTTATCAGATTGGTGGGTGCATTGGCTTTGGTTTGAGGTGGATGCAGTAGTGTAGTCTCTGTATAATTTCTTCAGCTATAATTCATGTTAATGATGTTTGGGAGTGTCTCGGTGGCCTAGGCTGCCAGATTTTATGCAGTGGTCATGTGATTTTCCTAAGGGGTGGGCTCACTGGGCTGTTTTTCAGGTCTGGGATGCATGTACGCACATGGTGGGTTAGCCAACTTAGAGTCTCGTTATCTGGGGGTGGGGCCCACAGGGCTGTTACTCTGGCCAAGGGCATGAGTGCGTGATTGCCCTGCTAGCCTGGGAGCATGTCCGCTAGGTTGTTTCTCAGGCTTGGCACATGGGCACAAGGTTGCAGGTTGCAATTTTTAAATGGAGTAGTTAAGGTAGTCCTCATTGTAAAGGTAATATTTGAAATAAGGGCTTGTGAAGGTGAGTGAGTAAGTCAGGTGAATATTTGGAGGAGTGGTGCTCTAGGCACAGGGAACAGCCAATGCAAAGGCCTTGAAGTGGGAACCTGCCTGCCATGTTTTAGAGCAGGTATTGGAAAACTGCAGCCTGAGGGCCGTACCTGGCCCATCAACTGTTTCTGTCAGTAAACCTTTATTGTCACACAGCTGTGCTTATTTGTTTCCCTGTCATGCATGGTTTCTTTTGTGCTGCAACAACAGAGTTCAATTGTTGCAATAGAAACTCATATTCACGATAGCCAAGATATGGAAACAACCTGAGTGACTGCCAATGGATGAATAGATTAAAAAAAAAGTTGTGGTATATACAAAATGGAATATTATTCAGCCTAAGAAAGAAGGAAATCTTGCCATCCATGATAGCCTGGATGAAACTGGAGGACATTACACTAAGTGAAATAAGCCAGGAGCAGAAAGACAAATATTGCATGATTTTACTTATAATACGAAATCTTAAAAAGTTGGATTCATAGAAGCAGGGAATAGAATGATGGTTACCGGTGGCTGAGGGGTGAGTTTGTGTGTGTGTGTGTGTGTTGTGGGGGGAGGTGGGAAAAAAGGAAAGATATTGGTTAAAGGGTATAAAGTTTAAGTTATGTAGGATGAATAGGGTGAGTAAGTTCTAGAGTTCTAATATACAACATGGGGACTATAGTTAATACAATATTATTTGAAATTTTCTAACACAGTAGATCTTAAGTGTTCTCACAAAAAAATTGTGTGAAGAGATGGATATGTTAATTAGCTTGACTAGTAATCAGTTCACTAAGTATATGTACATCAAAATATCATGTTGTACACCTTAAATATTTAATATGTATAATTTTTATTAAGTAAAATAAAAATGTTTAACTTTCAAAAAAAGAAAAAGGAAAAAGAAATCTATGGCCTTCAAAGCCTATACTATTTACTATCTGAAAAATATTACAAAAAAAGTTTGCTGACCCTTGCTCTAGAGGCCAGTGCTAGAGTTGAGTAACCAAATAATAAATTCCTATCTTTTCTGTTTTATGAGGGAAGACACTTTTTAAAAAAATTTCAGTTATTGGCTGGGCATGGCAGCTCATGCTTTTAATCCCAGCACTTTGAGTGGCCAAGGCAGGAGGATCTCTTGAGGCCAGGAGTTCAAGACCATCTTTGGCAGCATGAAAAGAGACACTGTCTCTACAAGAAAATAACGAAAATTAGCTAGGTGTGGTGGTATGCACCTGTAGTCCCAGCTACTGGGGAGGCTGAGGCAGGAGGATTGCTTGAGACCAGTTTAAGGCTGCAGTGGGCTATGATCATGCCACTGCACTCCAACCTGAGCAGCAAAGTGAGACCCTGTCTCTGAAAACAATTATTTATTAATTGTTTTTTCTTATAATGGAAGTTTCTTTTCAGCTTAGTGAGACTGTCTAGAAAATCACATTATTAATACATAGATCCATTCTTTCAAAAGACAAAATAAGGGACTCAACTGCATTTTATCATCTTTATTTCTCCTAACAGTGGCAATCATGCTTTTATTTATTCTTTAAATTTCATTCATAAAAAAATGTCCAGCCTTTTCCCATTCAGAGGACATTAAAAAAAAAAAAAAAATCAATAGAGTGTGATACCAGACTAAGTCCAACAGGTGGCTGTATTTCTCAAAGTTTCGAAACCAGCCCAATTTTTGCATGTAAATTTCCATCTCGGTTTGCAGCTACCACACATTAATTCTCTGATTCCAGAATAATTACTTTTATAACAAAGGACTAAGCAGTGGGGGCAGTGGGGGAAAGAGAAGTCATTATATAACTAGAGATTACTTTATTGACTTTATCCAGATCAGTGCTTCTATTGCTCATTCAACAGATTCAAAACTAATATTTGTCCATATCCTTAGTCTGGTTAGGCACTCTGTGGTGCCGTCTCAGATTACATGGGAAATATATGGAAGATTTGAGAATGTGTAGTTAAAGACATTGAGTAGAGTCCTGGATGCACTATATAGTAGCTGAGTGAACTTGGAACTCATTTGGCTTGTTGGAGTGATTTAATCAATAAAAAAAAGAAGTTAAGAACAATTTCCATTTCATAGTATCATAAGAGGTTTTGTATAGGATGTTGGTAAAAGTCCTTAAGTTATACCAACAGGTTTATACTAAGTTATTACTATTCACTATTTTTTCTTCTTCTCTCAAATGTTCTTCATATTCTATCAAAAAATTTCAATGCATAGATCTCATCTTACCACCTTAGAATACCTCTATGTGATTACATTGACTTCATTGTTTAAAAAATTTTGAGTTCATTCTTATTTCTTGGGTACTAGCATATGAACAACTGAAGCCATATCATACCCAAATTGTTACCCAATATTTTCTCCCATGTTTCTGAACTTATGTTTGTCTCCTACAATGTTATTGTCCAACAATTTTTTTTGTTCAGGTTAGTGTGTTTATTTTATCAGATATAGTCTGTTCAATCATCAAAAATTATACTATTCCCAATTTATTATTTTAATAGTATGAGTTAATGTGCAGAAAATTAAATTTAAAAATTTATAAACTATGTATAAGATACTGTGCTAAAGTTTTAGTGTATAAAGTTCTAACTCAGAAAGATTATAAACAAATACGAAATATAATAAGAGGAGACAAGTCTCCATGCTACAAGTAGAAAAAAGTATTCTATTTTGTCACCAGGTATCTACTTCTTATATCACTCTTTCTCTGCAGAAAAAGTGAGGAGAAGTTGGTGGACTTGGAGAATGTCGGCAGGCTCTCTATCTAGCTCAGATGCATGCCTATACTTCTGGACTAGCCATGTCAACTTACATTGTTGTTTGGCCTGGTCTTTACATGCCACTAGACATCAGAATAACAGCAGTTGTTTAAGGTATCTGTGTAGCCATCTGACAATCCTAATTCTTTTTTGTCTTTTTTTTATTTTTAATTGACAAATAAAAATTTTATAGATTTATGGGGTACAATGTGATGTCTCGATATATGTATATATTGTGAATTGATTGTATCAAGTTAATTAACACGACCATTACTTCACATACTTATTTTTTTGTAGTGAGAACATTTAAAACCTATTCTTTTAGCAATTTTGAAATGTATAATGCATTATTATTAACTGTGGCCACCATGCTGTGCAACAGATATCAAATATTTACTCCTCCTGTCTAACTGAGACTTTGTACTCTTTGACCAGCATTTCCCCATTCGCTCCAACCTCCATTCTCCTCACCCTCAACCTCTGGTAATCACCATTCTACTATTTCCATAAATTTGACATTTTTAGATTCTACATGTAAATGAGATCATGTGACATTTGTTTTTCTGTGACTGGCTTATTTCACTTAGTATAATGTCTACCAGGTTCATCTATGTTGCTTCGAATGACAGGATTTCTTCTTTTTAAAGGCTGAATAGTATTAATTGCATATAAATACCATATTTTCTTTATCCATTCACCCATTGATGGACACTTATTTTGATTCCATATTTTGGCTATTATGAATAATGCTGCAATAAACTTGGGAGTGCAGATAGCTCTTCAATGCACTAATTTCACTTCCTTTGGCTATATACCTAGCAGTGGGATTGCTGGATCATATGGTAGTACTGTTTTTAGTCTTTCGAGGAACATCCCTACTGTTCTCCATAACAGCTATACTAATCTACAGGCCAACCAACACTGCACCAGAGTTCACTTTCCTCTACATTTTTGCCACCATTTGTTATCTTTTGTCCTTTTGATAACAGTGATTCTAACAGGTGTGAGATCAGACAATATTGATTCTAAATGCCCTTCTAAATCCAGGAAAGTATGTATGAAAGATTTTAAGAATATTTTCCAGGTCAGTAAAAGGCTTTATAGTTTAGCCAGTTGATCTCACATTTTGTTATTGCAGAGGGGGTATGAGAAACAGAGGAGGACACCATTGGCAATAAATTTTTTTCACTCTCTTCGATCCTTTCTTGGAAAATATCATCCATTGCTTGACACTAATACTTGATACTTACTACTCAAGAGCAACATCATCAGCACTTTTGCTATAGTTTCATGAAGCAATCTGGTTTCCTTTTGAAGGGAGAAATATCCCTGGGGGCAACCAGAGATGGTGGGACTACTATCCCCAGCTCTGGAAACTTTGCTCTGTAACTCGGCCAAATCAGAGTGGCTGCTCAGCAGCACCACTCTGTAGGAGGTTCATACCATAGATCCTCTGGGCATGAACCCATACCAGGATAACTCTTTTGGAACCTGTCCCATTCAGGACAGGCAGCACTCTGATTGTTAACTAGAACCAAGGCAAACCTGGGTTTAAGGTGCCACCTAGTGCTAGAAAGGAGATAGTGACTTAGTGAAAAAAAAATCCACAGGAAAATTATGAAGAATCTTTAAGCAAACACAGCAAAAAAAAAAAAACAAAAAAAAAACAAGCCAGACTGAGAAGACAGGAATAAATAACTAATCCTTCAATGCAAAGACACAGATGTACATCCACAAGAAACAATAGCAAACAGGGAACTATGATCTCCTCAAACAGACAAAGCAAAGGCCTGGAGAATGGCCCTAATAAGATGGTGATATGTGAATTCTCTGACCAAGAATTCAAAATGGTAGTTTTAAGGAAACTCAGTGATTACTAGGATAACAAAGAAAAGAAATCTGTATCAGAGAAATTTAACAAAGAGATTGAAATAATAAAAAAATCAAACAGAAATCTTAGAACTTCTCTGAGAAACACATTTGCTGAAATGAAAAACTCATTGGAGGCTCTCAACAGCAAAATGGATCAAGCAGAGGAAAGAATCAGTGAGCTCAAAGACAGGGTATTTGAAAATACACAGTTAGAGAAGAAAAAAGACAACAGAATAAAAAGGAATGAAGATTGCATACAAGATATAAAAAATTACCTCAAAAGACCAAACATAAGAATTATTGGTGTTCAAGAAAGAGTTGAATAAGGGCAAGGGATAGAAAATGTATTCAAACAAATAATAAAATAAAAAATTTCAAAACTTGAGAAAGAGATAAATATCCAGGTACAGGAAGGTCAGAGAGCACCAAACAGATTAGGTCCAAATAAGACCACTCCAAGGAATATAACAATAAAACTCTGAAAAGTCAAGGACAAAGAAAGGATCCTAAAAGCAGCAAGAGGAAAGAAGCAAATAACATAGAAAAGAGCTCCAATATATTTGGCAACAGACTGTTCAGCGGAAACTGCACAGGCCAGGAGGGAGTGGGATGACATTTTCAATGTGCTGAAAGAAAAAAGCTGCCTTCCAAGAATATTGTATCCAGCAAAGCTATCATTCAAATATGAAAGAGAGATAAAGTCTTTCCCAGACAAACAAAAGCTGAAAGAATGCACCACCACCAGATCCATCTTACAATAAATGCTAAATGGAGTTCTTCAATCTGAACGAAAACCACTAACATGCAAAAACAAAATATTTGAAGGTATAAAACTCACTGGTAAAATTGAGTACATGGGCAAACCCAGAATACCCTAATACTGTAATCGTGGTATGCAGTCCACTCATAACTCTAGCATGTTTAAAAGACAAATCTATTAAAACAATAATATCTATGGCAACCTGTTAAGAGATGAATAACATAAAAATATGTAAATTGAGACAACATAAAGTCAAAATGTAGAGGGATGGAGCTAAAATGTAGAGGGTTTTTTGTTTCATTTTTTTCTTGTTTGTTTTTACTGTTTCCTTTGTGATTAAAGATATGTTATACTCTTTAATATAATTTGTTATATCTATAAGATGTTTTTTATAAGCCTTATGGTAATGACAATGCAAAAACCTATAATAGATTTACTAAAAATAAAAAGCAATAAATTAAAGCATATTACTGGAAAAAAATCATTTAACCACAAAGGGAGATAGAAGAAAAAAAAGAAAAGAAGAGAGAAATCATAAAACAATTAGAAAACAAGTAAAAGAATAACAGTAGTCAGTCCTTACTTATCAATAACACGGAATGTAAATGGACTTGATTCTCTAATTGATAGGCATAGAGTGGCTGAGTGGATAAAGAAACAACACTAATGGCATGCTGCCTACAAGAATCCCTCTTCACTTGTAAAGACACATATAGGCTGAAAGTGAAGGGGTGGGAAAAGATATTCCATGCAACAGGAAACAAAAAAAATGCAGGAATAACTATATTTATTAATATATCAGATGAAATAGGCTACAAATCAAAGATGCAACAAGAGACAAAGAAATGATATGTGAGTAGATTAATAAAATGTGGCATATTTATACCATGGAGTACTACTCAGCCATAAAAAAGTGGTGAACTACCTCTTGTATTATCCTGAATGGAGCTGGAGCGTATTCTTCTAAGTGAAGTATCACGAGAATGGAAAAACAAGCACTGTATGTACTCACCGTTAAATTGGCACTAACTGATCAACACTTATGTTCACATATGGAAGTAACATTCACTGGGTGTCAGGCAGGAGGGAGGGAGGAAGAAGGGATGGGTAAATTCACACCTAATGGATGTGGTGCCCACTGACTGGGGGATGGGCACACTTGTAGCTCTGACTTGGGCTGTGCAAAGGCAATATATGTAATGAAAGCATTTGTACCCCCATAATATTCTGAAATAGAAAATAAAGAGACAAGACAAAGAAGGTAAGTATATAATGACAAAGGTGTCAATTCAGCAAGAAGATATAACAATTTTAAATATCTATGCACTCAACACTGGAGTTCCCAAGTACATAAAGTACACATTAATAGATGTAAAGGCAGAGATAGACTGCAACGCAATAATAGTAGAAGACGTTACCACCACTGTCAGTAAAGGACAGATCATCCAGGCAGAAAATCAACAAAGAAACATCCAGTTAAACTACACACTAGACCAAAAAGGCCAAACTGACATTTACATTATTCACCTGCTGCAGAATACCCATTCTTTTCATCAGCATGTGGAATATTCTCCAGAATGGATCATATCCTAGCCCACAGAAAAAAAAAAATGCTAAACAAATTCAAAAAGATAGAAATCATATCAAGTATCTTTTCTGACCACAGTGGAATAAAACTAGAAATCAATAACAAACAGAACCTTAGAAACTATATAAGCACATGGAAATTAAACAACATGGTCCTGAAAAACCAAGGATTCAATGAAGAAATCAAGAAGGAAATTAAAAAATTTATTGAAACAAATGAAAATGGAAATGCAACATACCAAAACCTAGAGGATACAAGAAAAGCAGTAGCATAAGAGAAACTTATAGCAATAAACCTATGTCCCAAAAGTAAAAAGATTTCAAATAAACAACCTAATGATGTACCTCAAGGAACTAAAAAAGCAAAAACAAACTAACACCAAAATTAGTAGCAGAAACAAATAACAAAGATCAGAGCAGAAATAAATAAAATTGAGACAAAAAATATAAATCAATGAAATGTAAAGTTGGTTTTCTGAAAATAAAAACAAAATTGGTTAGCTAGACTTCTTGGTTAGCTAGACTAACCAAGAAGAAAAGAAAGAAGACCTAAATAAATAAAATTGTAAACAAAAAAGGAGACATAACAACTGAGAGCACAGAAATACAAAGAATCATTAAAGACTGTTATGAAGTATTGTATGTCAACAAATTGGAAAATCTAGAAGAAATGGATAAGTTCCTGGACACATATAACCTACCAAGATTGAACCGTAAAGAAATAGAAAACCTCAACAGACCAATAATGAGTAACAAGATTAAAACTAATTTAAAAAGTTTCCTATCAAAGAAAAGCCCAAGATCAGATGACTTCTCTCCTAAATACTACCAAACATTTGAAGAACTAATACCAGTTTTATTCAAATTCTTAAAAAAAAATTGAATGGAGGGAATACTTGCAAACTAATTCTATGATACCAGCATTACCCTGATACCAAAACCAAGCAGGGACACAATGAAAAAAGAAAACCACAGGCCAGTATCCCTGATGAACATAGATATAAAAATCCTCAACAAAATATTAGCAAACCAAATTTAAAAACACATTAAAAACATCAGTCACCAGGATTCGATATTCATCCCAGGGATGTGAGGATGTTAAACATATGCAAATCAATCAGTGTGATACGTCACATTAACAGAACCAAGAACAACAAACATACGATCATTTCAATAGATACTGAAAAATTGTTCAATAAAATTCAACATCTGCTTATGATAAAAACCTTCAACAAACTGGGTATAGAAGGAACATACCTCAAAATAATGAAGTCCATAAATGACAAACCAATAGCTAGCATCATACTGAGCAGGGAAAAATTAAAAGCCTTATCTCTAAGATCTGGAAAAAAACATAGGTGTCTATTTTTACCATATTTATTCAACACAATACTGGAAGTCCTGGTTGGAGCAATTAGGCAAGAAAAATAAACACAGGGCATTCAAATTGGAAAGAAGGAAATCAAATTATTCTTCTTCTCAGATGTCATAATTTTACACTTAGAGAGACCTAAAGACTCTACCAAAAAACTGTTAGAACTAATAAATGAATTCAATAAAGTTGCAGGATACAAAATCAGCATACAAAAATCAGTAGCATTTTATATGAGACAACAGTAAACAATCTGAAAAATAAATCAAGAAGGCAATTCAATTTACAATTGCTACGAAGAATATAAAATACCTAGGAATCAATTTTATGAAAGAAGTGAAAGATGTAAATAAGGAAAACTATAAAACACTGATGGAAGAAATTGAAGAGGACACACAAAAGGGAAAGGTATCCCATGCTCATGGGTTGGAAGAATTAATATTATTAATTAAAATGACAACTCTACTCAAAGCAATTCATAAATTCAATGCAATCCCTATCAAAATACCAATGACATTTTTCACAGACATAGAAAAAACAATCCAAAATTTATATGGAACTACAAAAGACCCCAAATAGCCAAAGCAATTTTGAGCAAAAAGAACAAAGCTGGAGGAGGCATCATACTACCCGACTTCAGAATATGCTATGAAACTATAGTAACCAGATCAGCATGGTATTGGCATAAAAACAGACACAATGGAACAGAAGAGAGAACCCAGATATAAATCCATACATTTATGTCCAACTCATTTTCAACAAAGGAACCAAGAATGTAAAATGGGGAAATGACAGCCTCTTCAGTAAATGGTGCTGGGAAAACTGGATATCCATATGTAGAAGAATGAAATTAGACCCTATTTCTCCCATATAAAATAATTAAATAAAAATGGATTAAAGACTTAAATGTGAGACCTGAAACTATGACACTGCTAAAAGAAAACATGAGGGAAATGCTCCAGGATACTGGTCTGGGCAAAGATTACTTTTGTGTAGGACCTCAAAAGCACAGGCAACCAAAGCAAAAACAGACAAGTGGATTGCATCAAGCTGAAAAGCTTCTGCATAGCATAGGAAACAATCAACAAAGTGAAAAGACAACCCACAGAATTGGAAAAATATTTTCAAGCTATCCATCTGACAAGAGATTAATAACCAGAATATATAAGAAGCCCAAACAACTCAATAGCAAAAAGCCAAAAAAATCCAATTAAAAACTGAGCAAAATATCTGAATAGACATTTTTCAAAAGAAGACATATAAATGAACAACAGGTATATAAAAATGCTTAGCATCACTAATCATCAGAGAAATGTGAATTAAAACCACCGTGAGATATAATCTCACCCCAGTTAAAATGGCTTTTATAAAAAAAAGGGAATAACAGAGGCTGGTAAGGATGTGGAGAAAGGGAACCCTTGTACACTGCTAGTGGAAATGTAAACTAATACTACAGAAAACTTTATAAAACTTTCTCAAAAGCCAAAAAACAGAACTATGATTCAGACATTCCGATACTGGGTATATATCCAAAAGAAAGGAAATCAATATATTGAAGAGATATCTTCACTTCAATGTTTATTGTAACACTATTCACAAAAGCCAAAATATGGAATCAACCTAAATGCCCATAAGTGGATGAATGGATAAAGAAAATGTAGTATATATACACAGTAGAATATTAATTGACCTTAAAAAAATGAAGAAATTCTGTCATTTGCAACAGCATGGAAGGAATTCATTATATTAAGTGAAATAAGCCATGCACAGAAAAATATCGCATCTTATCATTTATATTTGGGGCCTAAAAAAGGTGGATCTCATGAAGATAGAGAGTAGATTGGTGTTTACCAGAGGTTGGGAAGGGTAGGGGGAGGGGACAATGAAGAGATACTGATTATGGGTAGAAATACATAGTTTGATAGAAGAAACAAGACCTTGAGTTTCATAGACTAGTAGAGTGGCTGTAGTTTACAATAATTTATTGTATTATATATTTAAAAATAGCTAGAAGAGAATAATTCAAATGTTTCTAGTATAAAGAAAAGCCAAATATTTGAGGTGATAGATATTCCAATTACACTGATTTGATCCTTACAAATTATATGAATGCATTAAATTATCACATGTACTCCAAAAATATGTGCATATATTATACGTCAACAAAACAAAATAAAAAAATTAAAAATTATCACATTAAGACATACAGGTAAATTGATCCCTTTTTAGAGCAAAAAGAAAACAAACTAGTTAATATTTTAAAGCATATTGGAGAATATTTGTGGCTCTTTTGTTACTTCTTTCTTTGAGATTTTTGTAAGAATTTTGACTTTGAACAAATTCAGCAAACACATTTAGTTATAAGTTAGACTACTCATTTTTGGCTGCCTTAAAGGGGATAGAAATGGCCTTAGAAGGTATTAATAGGACAGATGAAAATTTGGGGAGCCATTTTAATTTTATTTTATTGTTCACAGAGCAGAATGAAATTGGGAAAGGAGAGCAGTTGACTCTTTATCATGCCCAAGAGAACATGTGGTGTTAGTCTGGAGATAATCTCATGAGTCTTATTAAAGATAATATGACTATGCATTCAAGGCTTTGGCTCAGTTCTAACTGTCCATGCTTAGCCCAGTTTTAATCATGTCCTCACAATATTCTAGATGTTGCAATCACTATCAATTGCCCAACTAAACAATAGGTTCCATATGGACACATTAGTTTTGTAGAGTTCATATCACAATTTTGCATTTTTTTCAATCTCTTTTAGTTGGTTTGAAGCACCAACATCATGTACTGACGATGATTAGTGCACTAATTTGAAGACTGGCTCATAAAAAGTCAGAAACATTTGTATGTTAAATTCCCAGAAGTTTTTCATAAGGTTGATAACTTTGACTTGTTTTTACAGAGTATTGTTCAGTAAATTGCATATATAATTTGCTAATATCTCTTACTTTATGTTACATCTGTGCACTGTCACATGTTAGGTACCAAATATTTTCAACCCTATGAAACAGCCATGGCAGAAATAGAGGAGGTGACTTAGTTGACGGCACATGAGGTATAGGCTATTTGCTCAAAATTGGTGATGGGGTCAAAAGGACACCAGTTTGGAAGTGAGGAGGCTTAGTTATTGCTTTCACTAGTATGTGACAACACATGAATGTCCTAGCCTCTGGATATCTATTTTCTCATATCCAAAATGTGAAGCTTAGATTTAGATAACTTTTGAAGTCTTTTCCAACTCTGACATTTGCTTCATTCTCTGTTCCTCCATTCAGACAGGCTGGAGTCAGGTCAGAATAACATCACTGTCTCCTGTCTTGCTCAACTGATTTATCGCACACTTGTTTGGCCCTTTCTCTTTTAATCTTGAAATCCAAGCTTAGGAAATCCTAGCTGGTGTTCTGGAGTAGCTAGACCCTATAAAGGAAGGCATTAGACTTCCTCCTAGTCAGTCAAGCCATTTGTTCCCTTGACCAATACTATAAAATCATCTTTCTGTTTCCACTCCTGGAGTTTTGCTTTCAGTACTGGGAAGTGAAAAAATTGCTCCCAAGGTACCAGCAAACTTCGTTTCCTCTGGCTACTTTCAATTGGTGTGGTCCTGGTAAGAAACAGGAAAGAATTGACAAGCTGGTCTCTGGAGGCCGTGGACTGTATGGCTTCTTCCACCCCCAGCAGCCAGACCTTCTGAACAAACTCTGTGGAAGACTCTTCTGGGATCAGGGGTTAGGGCACACTCTTGCCTTTGGGAGTTGGGACGTGCTTCTTTTCTAAGTAATCACTTTCTTTCTTGGACTTCGGGGCTTGTTTAAATAGTTCAACATTGTATTCACAGTAATTACATGTTCTATTTGGTTTTCCCCCCTTATGTTTTTGGGTCTGTGTTTTTGCTAGAACAATCTGTAAGCTCTTACGCAGCCTGATATTCCTTTTTTTGAAAGGAATGATGTACTTTGTAGGGAAAGGGAAATGAAAAAGGAAAGAAGAAAAGGGAGAAGAGAGGAGAGAAAATGAGCCACTTCCAGTTCATTCCCAGGTCCTATTTTGGGAGATCCATATGTAAATGACACATTGGTGGTAATGGTGGTGAGTATAGAAAGAGACACCTAGTTCCCTCTCACATCCAGTAAACACACATGTATGTGTCCAGAGAGCCACATATAGCCAGAGGGAACTGGAAATCTGTCCCAGAGAATCCTAGCTTGCAACAGCTTTGGCTATGTCTATAGGCATGCTTCCCTTGTGGCAGGTGTTTGCAAGCTATTTGATACTGTTGATCCCATGAACACAGCACAGTTGCTCAGCACCTGTTCTCTACTCATTGCCTAGCGCCAAGTACTTAATAGTCTCAAAAACCAGTTAATTAAAATAAAATCATTTTATTTTAAGGTTGTGTGGTAGGGAGACCCACACCAAGGTGATGTAGAGACATGTTGGAAAGATGTAGGAGAGATTTAGAGGAAGACGTCTTTTTTTTTTTTTCAGGGGTTATCAGCTGAGGCACTACTGATATTTTGTGTTGGATAATTCTTTGATTGGGCAAGGGTGTGCCCTATGCATTGTAAGAGGTCAGAAATATCCCTTGCCTTACCCACCAGATGGCCTTAGAACTTCCCACCCTTCCAGTTGTGGCAGCCAAAAATGTCACCAGGGAACATGACCCTCCTTGGTTGAGATCACTACTCTATTAAATAAATTTTGTTTTTATAGTAGTCCGTCATATTTGACAGAATGGTCTCTGCTATATGGAAGCAAGTTGGTCTACCCAAAATCAATTTGACAAAAGCCAATTTTTATCAAAAACCCATTTAAAAAAGGATTAAATGTCAAATGACTAATTAATCAAACTTAACATATTTATTCAATTCATAAAAAGTTGTTTTAAGAAATATTTTTCCTGAACATATTAAATTAATTTTCAAGAATGTGTGTGTGTGTATATTCACAAGAAATTTATACTCAATTATTTGAATATATTTAAAAATAATATTCTTAAACATGTCTTTGATGAATCAGTAAAGCTGGTAAACATAGCAAGTTGTTTTTCAATGAACTGGTTTTCAGAGAAGCAATGTCAGGGAACTGACTTAGGGTACTACCATGTCTGTCCCCAGGGTAGCCAGAGTGGTGGTATTTGTCCTCGGAAGGGATCCTGATGACCATGAAGGTCAATCAGTGGATGTTTTAAGATGAGTCTCTTGAGAAGTATAAAACAATAGGTACGTTAGTGTCATTTTTTTTTGTGGTAAAGAAAACTGAAGCTATCTCATCTTGAGTTTATGCGTTATACATGGGTTCACAAAGAAAGCATATATATCAGAAGCATTTTTTAATTAATATCATGGGTCCTCTGCCTACATTAAAACTTGACCTTTAAACTGAAGTAACAAATAGTACCTTCTCAGGTGGAACTCTCCTTGCTTGGCCTCCTTCATTGACACAATCTTTGTAATCGTCCCGCATTAGTTAGAAGAACAACCCATGTATTTAGATCCAGGCAAGAGAAGCAATGCTATGGTACACCTATTGCACTCCAGTTAATGTATGGACCATTTCATTTGGGAAGTTTGTGAGGGCAGGAGAAGTATAGTTGAAAAGATGCAGGGAGGAAAAGAGAAATATTGTAAGACTTTTCTTGCCCTGAAATACTCCTATAGTCCCTCTATTAGATTGACTCCTTTGGGTGAAATACCAAGATTGGAAAGAGCAGGCTGGGGAAATCATAGTCTCTGAAAAGATAAAAACATTATTTAGGAGGAAAGTGTTCTGGGAATGCCATGAAGATAAGTACTCTTTAAATTCAGGTAAGGCTTAAGGTGAGTGGATTAGCTAGCTCTCATCTTAGAAATAACTTTCACAGGGTTGATAGAACACGTGAGATAGACCCATTTGAGTGAAGGCTAGTGGGAAACCTTAGGAACATAATTCATAGTCCAAAAGATCTCTAGGTGAGTTACTGGAAGTCAGAGATGTCAGCCAGCAGGCATGGGTGGTGGAGGGGGGAAGGGAGAAAATGTTTCAAGTGAAAGTATTATAAATAGATGCAGGTCAAATCCTTCCTCATAAGTTTTATTTTTCATTTTTTAAATCAGAGTTAGCCTGGTTGTCAAAAGTTAGGGAAGATGTTTTTGGATGTTTGAATGTTTGTTGATTTCATTACTTACCAGCATGTTACAGGTTTAGAACTGCTACGAGCAAATATGCTGTTGATTTGCCATTAATACCAGTCATGACCACTACTGATCATGGCACTTTTTTCTGATAAATTTAGACTCAGTTTTAGAATCTTCCTCAACACTGTACTTTTAGAAGCTACTACCCAATGACCAGTGCTGGCACATGAGTTTAAAAAGCTCACTTATCATCTCTGACGGTTGGCAGCCAAGAGGTATACCTATTATTACTGACAAGTTATCCTTTAATAAATATTAGTTTTATAGTACTCACAAAATTTCTGCCAAAACAGGTCCTTTTCTTTGGTAGTTCCACTTTTTGGCATATGCTTTGGAGTATACTTCACTGGAGGCTAACTAGCTTGGAAGCATTTCCCTGATGTAGCGCATTTTCTCATTTTTTCACCATACTTTGAAAATATCATCAAATCTTTTATTTGAAGGTAGGGAACTTCAAGCACTCAATAAATACCTGTCGATTTGATTTCCTCCAACTTCTCACATTATCAATGATGATAAATGTTATTCAGAAAGTACCGTTCTGCACAACTCAGTCCGCATTTTAATGAGAGACTCTACTCTTTTGCCCTTAGAGGGAAGTCAGAAAGACCACCTTCAGTGGGAAGATGTAGAATCCAATGCTACATGATTATTCCTATGCAGCTTTGTAGTTGGTCTACCAGGCTGCACTATTTCATTTTGTTTGGCTTTATTAAAAGTCAGGTTTTTAGGTACTTGGCAAAATAGCCCTTATCAGCTTCAGTTACACTGAAACCTGTTTTACAGAATAAAATTTATAACTTTGGCCAAAGTAGATAGACTCATGCCTTGCTCATTATTATTTTCATATTTTCTCAATTGCCTTAGAAATTTTTCCTTAAACATGTCAATTGTAGTTGCCTAACTTTGTAATCTTTTTGAAAAAGATCAATATATTCTTTATTGTAGAAATACACATTCATTATACACACATGTATGAAATATTTAAATATTTTCAATTTCCATGAGATATGTAAATGGTGTTCTCATTAGCCTTATGTCTGTCACTCTGTCACCATTTCTCTATTTATTTATTTATCCAAGTAACATGTATTGAACTTCCAGTGAGAGCCGCGAACTGGGATAGGGATAACAAGAAAGATGCCATCAGGAGATTGTGATATTTTTCATTCATTAGTAGATGAAAAACCAGTCTCAGTGCTCTTTCATCAGAATAACAACAGGCTAGTCCTCACCTCTTAATTTAGAGACCATCAAATTAGTTTTGTGTGTCTTATGAATAAAAATTAATATTCTGTTAAGGTAGCCTTAGGTTTCATTATTTAGATTGTGTTATTGGTCTACATTAATAGTAAGTTCATTGTCAACTAAAATCTTTTATATTCTCACAAAACCTGCTTTTAAGTCACATTCCTTCTTTCTAAACTTGTACAATGGATTTTCCTTTATTGTAAGTAAAATTAACTTCATCCTCATAAAACTTCATGTCATATTTTTAAGCCTAGTGAGAATGTTTTAAATTTCTGTCCTGTTGATGTAGATCTCCAAAATACTGGTCTCCTAAAGATTTTATAAGCATGCTTTTGTCTTCCTATGAATCACTAAAAAATACATGGAATAGGACAAGGCCAGACACAAACCCTGAAGCACATTATCTCTCCAGTCAGGCACAAACTCCCTCACTCTGCCAACACTTAGCTTACATTTCTTCACTTTATCTATAAGTTTCCTTTGAAAGATTTTGTCAAATGTTTTAAGACATTCTCTTTTATCTACAGATTTTGTTCCTCAAATTATAAATAAAATTACTTTGGAATAACTCCAGCTTAGAATTGGGGATAGGTCATTTTCAGTTGTTAAGACGGGGCAAAACATAATAAGCATCTCTCAAGAAAGATAAAATAGTTACTGTATCTGAGGCTGGAGGGGAGATGGAAAGACAGGAAAAAGGGACACGAAAGAGGAAGTTGTTGACATAGTCAAAGCAATGGGGAATGAAATCCCCAAGTAAAGTGTGGAGAGTAAAAACAAAACCCTGATGCATGTTGAAGGGAAAATTCAATAGAGTTTCTTGAACTTTCTTTGACTTTGAAGAGGAGGAGTCAGTGATGACTTGAGTACCCAAAATGAAAAACTTTTGAGGGGCATCTAATATTCTCACATCCATGTTATGTAAATAAGTACATAGATTTCATTAATGTTTCTATAATATTATGTGTCATATGGCATTTGATATAGAACAAGAGACATTATCAGTGTCAATTCCATATAAAGTGTAAAGACATAGATGACTCTTTCATTCATGATACATCACTTGATATTCTATTCCTTAGCTTCACCCCACTCCCCTCCCAGCTGTCAAATTAGTAAAATAAGTGAGACTGCAACTCTAAAAATATATACATTAAAGGTTGGGCAAAAGATTGATGTTAGAGATGTAGAGGAAATTATACAGGAAGAGAAACAGAGGCCTGAGGATTATCCTTTCTGTTAAGAGAGTAGAGGGGTGTGGTGTGGTGGTGCATGCCTGTAGTTCCGGCTACTTTGGAGGCTGAGGCAGGAGGATTGCTTGAGCCCAGGAGTTCGAGGGATGACTGGGCCATTGCAATCCAACCTGGGTGCCAGAGAGTGACCCTGTCTCTGAAACAAACAAGCAAAAAAGAAATAAAGGGAATAGAGGAAGAAGAGAAGAAGAGGACCGAAAAATTAATTGGTTAGCAAGGAAGGAGAAACAAAATATAATGTAAGTAAAGCCAAGACAATGGTAAAAGAGAATGGCCAAACCTGTAAGATGTTATGCAAGTGAAGTATTTGAATTTGTTTGGAATTATAGATAACTTTATAAATTGGTTATAATAGATCCGAGGGGATCAATAAGAGATTACAAGGAATGGTTTGTAAAAATGAAGCGAATTAGAGAGATGAGTGAATTGTTAGGAGGGACAGCTACATCACACTCCTTGTATACTTACAGTTTTAGATGGGAGAGATGTGAAAATGATTGAAGGCAGAAGGAAAGGCTGGGTTAGAGAAGGAGGCTGAAAATGTTAAAGAGTTTTCGTGAAGTGGTAATTGAAGGAAAAAAGGCATTCGTGGAGAAGAGATGAGTTGGGATTGAAAGCACAAGAGGAAATCTTATCTTTAAGACAGAGGATGGAGGCTCTGAGACTGTGTGAGAAGGAAAATATGGAAACAAGGGTAGCTGAACATTGTTGGAGAACTTAAAGTCAGCACATTCAGAACTTGTCAAGGGCAGTTCCATTGATTTGCAGTTGGACTTTTCAATATTCACTTGCACACCTTCTTGTTACCTTCATTCAGGACTTGGCTGGTTCATCCTCTGTGTAATGATCAACACCCTTAATCTCCCCTTCTCTAAGCCTCTGAAAACTCCATTGCAAACAGGTATGAATAGAGAGCACAGGGAAAGTTGCATTAACTCAGACCCATCGACCTCAGGATCTAAATACGGAGTGATTTAAGAGGCATTGGGAGGGCTTCCTGACTCTGAGTCTTCGTTCTACCAGTGTGACAGAGAACCTGGAATTTCACCTTCAAGAATTTATCTTTTGTTTTACTAAATGTCTTTTGAAAATACAGAAATTCCATGAGGTTTTGTTCTTTTAAGGTTGGCTACAATTTTTTTTATTTTATTAAATGTTTATGTAGGATTGCATTTCTCTTAGAATCTTTCCTTCCTTTGTTTCTTCATTCCTCAGTTCTTTTTCTTTCATCTTCTCTTCCTCTCTTCCTCCCTTTCTCTCTCCCTTACTTCCTTCTTTCTTTCCTTCCCATCTTTCTTTCTTTCATAATAATGAGCCTTTTTGATGTGCCAAGTATTATATAAAATTGGGGATACAAGGGTGAGTATCCCCCAAATACCTCATAGTCTAAAGAAGCACATGGATACCAAAGCAATGACAGCATAGTGAAATAAGCAGCACCATGAAGCATGAAGGTGTGTGGGCCAGTGCATTCAAGCTCAGGAGTTCTACTGGAGGGTAAGAAAGAAGGGTATTGTCATCTGGAACATGCAACACTATTTGAAGAAGGGTGGCTTGGGAGGGGAACCCTAACAGGTACCCCCAGTCCTCAGAGGGTAGTTGTCAAGAGGTAGGAGAACACTGGAGCTACAGAGAATGACTAGGTCTGTCCTGAAAACAGGAAATTTAAGTAACAGAAATGCAGGCCATAAACTACAATGCCTAATTTCTTGAGATTTATTTGTTTTTGTTGCTTACTAATAAGCAATTAGCACACAATGCTGTGTGACTCCAGCCCAGGGTTAAAATGAAATGTTTCAATAAATTATGTCTCTGCTTTCAAACACTTGTATCATAAATTTGCCAGACTGATTTTGGAAGCCAGATTAGTCCACATGAATCAATTTTATGGGGAAGGTTTAGATCTAATCTCTATTAATAATGAACTTCAAATGGGATGTTGTCTTTCCTCCAGCAGTTACCCAAATAAATATAGATCATTTATATTTTGACTTATCCCCAAGGTTCTCATTGTCGAGACACTGGAATTATTGTCAATGGCAAAACACAAAAGGAGAAAGGGGAAAAGGGGACTGGGAAAATAAATTTAAATCCAAGTTTTTTTGTACTAAATACTTGCCTTCTGTTCAATTTTATTATTATTTTCACAGAGCTATTAAATATTGTGTTTGGAGTAAATGTCATTAAAAATCCTGAGGCAAATTAGAAAAATAACATGTGAGTTTCGTAAGAAAATATCTGCTCAGAACTGCACACCCCCACACATCCTCCCAATCCACCCCTTCCCCCAACCGTTTCTCTTAAGATTCTCCAACAGGATACCTAGCGGCAATGCACTTAACCAGTGAAAACCGTCTCCCTGGCTTAGAATTTTATTAGCTATGATAGTTATGAAGAAAGAACACTTCATTTTTCCCAAGAATGTCCTCTTTAGGACATGATGCAAACCATCCCTCAAATGTGTGATTTGAAAAATCACACATGATATTTAACAGTTGCATTTTTTCTAAATGTCAGCAATATGCCAGCCAATACTCAGATTATAGAACTGGAATACTGTAAGTTTAGAGACTTTATAAAGGAAAAGTCCCAAACCCACATTAGCGTACGGTGAGAACTCATTATAGGTTGTTTTCAAGAGATTACTGCGATGTCCAGATGGCCTGATTAATGATAAAAATCAGGTCACTGCAGCGTTGATGGCCCTTCGGAAACATGGATCTGCTTATGTCGTACATCGTCATGGCTGTAGAAATATCTAAGATACTTGCTTTCTGTTGCATCATAGCTTGATCTACAACTTTATTTTCATAATTACTCTACCTAGCAGTTTTAATTTCTTTAAATCAAGTAACGTCGTAAACCTGTGCAGAAATAGGGGAAGGGGACAAATATTTATCAGTGACATCACCATTAGACTACAGCCAATGCCATTTAAAATCCAGAGGCAAACCAGAAAAATCACATCTGAGTTTATTAAGAAAACATCTGTTGAGAACTGTACAAGCTGGTGGAAAGAGAATTTGACCAGCTCCACATGCTCCCAGCTTACTTCCCCTGACCCCACTGCCAACCCTTCCTCTTAATTCTCCAACACAGTATCAACACAATATATTCATTGCACTTAGCCAATGAATGATGACTGTCTCACTGGCTCTGTGAGTGAATCTAATAATCAGAAGGGCTGGGGGGCTGAAGCAGAAGCACATGCACATGGTTTAAAATCAACCCCTGTCCCCTGCACACACACAGCCCAGCAGCCCCTCCTGCAGCCGAGACCACTGCAGTATGAATATCATCACTGGGTTATGATTGTTCTGATCAGTCATGGACCTACATAAAAAGGGTCACATCAGAGATATTTGTGCACCTCCATAAAATTACTATTGAAAACAGTTTGCACTGTAACTTAATGTTCTTAAAAATCATTTGAATACATTCTCCTTAGATTTAAGTTCCAGGAAAATTTGTCTTCCCATGTAAGAAACACAAAAATTAAGAATATTCATAACAAAATAACTCTGAAGAAAATGGCATGACTTGTGGTGGAAAGCTCATCAAAGACGGAGACCAATCATGTTTATGTTTTGCTTTGCGCTTTGGCTTTCAGAAAGCTCAGGTTTGTATTTCATCTGCAGTTGCAGCCCTTATCTTTCTCTTAGATTGCTGGTTAAGGATAATCCATCTTTCAATTGCTCCCATTATTTGACACTTAATCTTTGGGTCTTAATTTAATGTTATTTTATATGTCTTTGCTTTTAAACTGTCTCAATTTTACATGAAAGGATCATAGATAATACACTTAAAAATAAAACAGCTTATATTAGTTTCATTTAAAACTGCTTTTCTCAATATTTTCTCAATATCGACACTTCTTTTTTATTACTCATATCTAATTATTGATATATTCTTTTGTTTCTTTCTTAAAATATATTTTTCCTTCCTCTTACCCTCATCATTTTCACTTATAGCTTCTAGTCCAAACTTTTCTCATTATTGAATTATTGAAAGTTTCCCAGCTGATATTCTTCTCCCCATTCCCTTTTCATGCCAATTTCTCTTCTGTCCCTCTGCCCATAAATGGACATTGGTCACCACCGCACGATGCTGTGAACTCATGATTTAATGATGGATATGAAAGATAGACATTAAATAAATAATATCATCAATGTGATGAGTACTGCAACAGAACGTACAGGGTGCTACTCTGATCTAATGTGGAGTTTCTCACCTTCACCGCTATTGACATTTGCTGGATAATTCTATGTTGTGGGGGGCTGTATTCTGTGCACCGTAGGATGTTTTGCAGCATCCTTGGCCTCTGCCCACTACGTGCTGGTGGCACTACCCAGTTGTGACAAATAAAAGTGTCTCCAGACATTGATAAATATTCCCTGGGGTGCCAAATTATCCCCTCAGTTCAGAATCACTGCTTAACTCTAGTCCAGATGGGTTGGGGGTGAATTTAGTCTGGAAACGTTTAACCTGTGAATAGGTCATTTGGATTGAGAGCTGCAGGATGAGATGGAATTAGTAGGAACCAGGGTTGTGAGAGGAAGAGGGTAGGAGGCTTTGGGAGCTAGGAGGAGTCTAAGTGTTCTAGGAAGGGAGCCCAGTACCTGTGAAATCCTGAAGTGGGAATGGATCTGGAATCTTCCAGGAACTGAAAGAAGGCCAGTATGATCTAGTACATAGAGTGTGCTCAGGGAGTGATTACTGTCAAGTTTGAGAGGGGCACCAATCCTGCTGGCTGTGTAGACCATATTCAGAACCAAGAGCAGTGGGAAACACTGAATGAATTTTAGCAGGAAAATGACAAGATATTGAATTCAACCAGAGTAATGTCAGGAATTGGGATTGAGCCAACAACAGTATCTTTGGTGAATGAGGGAGGGGCCTGGTAGGTCTATTGATGACAACACTGAGGAGTGTAGGGGGGTTATGGCTAATGGGCTGATGGCATAAGCCCCAGGTGCAAGGTGTGTATGCGTGAATGTGTATATGTGTGCATGCTTCATCTGTCTACACATTTTAACAAGACGGTCAATTTTGAGTGATTGTCTTGGAAGGCCTTTGTAGGGACAACACCTGTTACCCCTCCCAACTTGAAATTCAAGAGGAGGCAGGGTGGGAGTGGCACAGAATCTACAGCATCCACTGGAGAAGATGGCAGAGGAAGCAGCCTTAAAGGAAACCAGGAAATAGAGGGAACATCTGCTAAAGACAGTGAGGATAGAAGGAATTTTCTCCTCATGAAACTTCTGAGGCTGCTGTCGAAGACAAGGAAAAGAGGGGTGGAGCCGGGGTTAGAGGGAAAAGAGATACAGACTGTCTTAGGGATGACGGTTTAGATATCTGGGGATCCTGTCCTTTTGGGAAATGAACAGAGAGGGAAAGCTGGGAATATGGAACATGGTGGATTAGTTCCATGTATACTGGAGATTTTGGTATCATAAAATAAATCTTCTCAAACCCCACTTTTATAATGTCCCTTTCTAACCTCTTTCTCCCCATTTCATCCAGAAACCTGACAAACAACCAGGACCTTCCACCTAGCCCTGTCTTATTGCTTGCCTACCTTGTTCTCTCCCCTCACTCCATGCCCCGAATCTGGTTTTTCCTCCTCAAATTCTACCCATTTTTAAAGACTTAGCTCATATCCTGCCTCCTCCATGGCACCTGCCCAGACCGCTGTGCCCATAAGTGTTGTATGCTCTTCTTAATTGGCAATTAATTAAAAACTGCCCTGGAGCTTCTTTTGCACTGATGTCTTATATATTGCGAACTTTTCATGGGCATGAATTTGTTATTTCTAAAATTAAATAACACGTTCAATGTTGATCAGGTTCTTTGCCTCTTACTACACTCCACAAGACCCAAAATGAGACTTGAACACAAGTCACTTATTTGTTTAATTAATGTATTGGTTAAGATACATATCTCTTTTCCAGGAGAAATGCAGCAGAGTATTGGAGTCAGTGTGAGGTGGTGTGTAGACTCGAGGTGTGACTCTGCCTGTGCATTGACCAGTTTGCTCATCACAGACATTATCCTTCGTGAGATGATTCTGAGATGCATGCAGGTTCGCAACTTCAGGTCTTCAGCTTTAACAGCAGGGAGGCAAGAGCAGCTCTGTACATGAGTGGAGTGGTCAGGAATGCCGGGAAGGACCTGACCCTGTCAGACCAACTGAGGGGGACTGTAAGTGCACTGGGAACAGAAAAGAACAAGAGGGTGGGAGATGAAAAAGGAGATGACTATTATTCAACAGTGTAGATTGTGAACTGCTGCAAGGAACACTTCAGAGACAGAGAGAGAGAGCGAATTTTCAGTTATCAATGAACAGACTTCTACTACTGTGGTCACAACAAGGAAGTGTACTTTCTTCCTAAATTGCCATTTCGAGACTATTAGGTGAAAGCAATGGGAATGAGGAAAAGGGTGTTTGGTCTCAGCAAAAGAAGGAAGAACGCGGTGTGTGAATATTTGTCTGACCACTTCAAGCATTCTCAAATGTGGTTTTAACTCTGTTATGAAAATGATGACAGTTTTGTCAACTATCTTCCTCATTCTAACAGATAATGAATGGCAGGTCAATTTTCCCGGCCTGTCTTTGTTTGCTTTTTGGCAATTGAGAGATTTTGCATCCCCCTCTGGGCTGGCGGCAGAGGCAGTAAAGCTGTAAAACAGGCACAAGCAACACTTAAATAACAGTCTGACAGATGCCAAGCATGGTGGGAGGGTTATTGCATTGTCTTTCTATATTACCTTTCTGTTATTATAGCTCATGTTCATTTTCACCTTTAGTAATAACATTGAGGTGTGCTGAGTCCGTCAGCAAGCCTAAAACTGAGAATCCACTGTTTTCGAACTCCAAGTTATTAATAGTTTACCAGGTCTCACTACCTCACTGTGGGTTCTGGAGTCATAATTCAAATCTAAACCTATGGCCAGTTCAGAAATTATTAATACTACCAATTTGGAATAGGCTAACACAGTGTATTCACTGTGCCTTTTTTTTTTTTTTTTCCTGATCCTTTGACATTTTGGGACCTTGCTGACTGCTCCTCCCAGGGTTAGCTAATTCTTAGAGATAGCAAACAGCTCTCCTTTCAGCATGCCTTTCATAAGCAAACCAACCAATCCAGAGCCCAAACCCCAACCACCTCCTTCATAGGACTCTTATGCTCCAAGCCCTTATCTAACTGTCCTGATCACCCCAGGGTCAGGTACAGCCCCTCTGACTCAGACTCCTGAAATTATTCACACCAGCCAACCCTAAATCTGTTTACCCAGACTCAACTGTTCCTTCTCACGACACCACAATAAAGGGTCTTGCCCATATTTTCCGCTCGCTCCTCTGCCTCCTGACTGACACTGGATTTTCCCTGTGTGGTCCCTCAGGGTGTGACATACCCCCTTCTCTGGGGATCTGTGAGTAACAGACTATCTTTTCAATGGCAGCCATCTCCTGCTCTGTAGGCCTCACCATACCTGAATAATACTAGCAATACCTACATTTTAAAACATGCAGTTATGATATTGATCCTACCTTTTCATACTTTATAAACAATGTGGCCATCAATATCAGTTGACCCCATTATCTGTGCATTGTATTTATCTTTCTTGGCCCACAAATATTGATACTCCCAAAATTTATTGTATAAGTGAGTCACAGAGAACCTGGACAAATGTTTTCTTATAATTCACATCAAGTTTTGCTCTCTGTATAGATCACCTAAACAAGTTCTTTGTAACTATATTATAAGGTCTTTGAGAGAGGGCAATGGCTATACTTTGATGTGTGTGTGTGTGTGTGTGTGTGTGTGTGTGTGTGTGTGTGTGTGTTCTAAAGAAGTGTGTGATAACTTCTTTGGCATTTCTGGTGGGGAGTGAAGCTAGTACAAGTTGAGCATCTCATATCCAAAATGTATGGGACCAGAAGTGTTTTGGATTTTGGATTTTTTCAGATTTTGGAATATTTGCATATACATGCTGAGATATCTTGGCAATGGGACCCAAGTCTACACACAAAATGTATTTATGTTTCATACACACTTTAAACATATAGGCTGGGGGTATTTTAAATAATTTTGTGCATGAAACAAAGTTTGTGTACATTGAACCATCAGCAAGCAAAAGTGTCACTATCTAAGGCATCCTTGTGGACAACCTAGTTGTTTGGCATCACCATCATTTCTGACTTTGAATTTATATGCTACTAATCAGCAATCCTTTTCTTTTACTTATTCACACATAAGTACTCAACAGTAGAAAATATGACATAGCATTGATACAGTGAAACAACAACGTGTTCAGGGTAACCCTAAGTAACTCAGTAGCATCACCAGAATACCTGTATAGGATGCTAAACAACAACAAACAACCACAGGCTTTTAGTCTCCACCTATGATGCTATGTTTTGATTAAAAGGTTACTGGACACTGTATTTTATTTTTTCTTAGGTGAAAAGAAATGTTAGAAGCAGTTGAGGGACCAGGAAGTGGGTCCTCTAGAGATGAGGAAATACTCTGCTAGGTGGCTTTTTAAAATGTTTTCTCCAAAGTCATCTCCCACATTAACAACGTTTTTTGTCTTAGAAGCCTCTCTTTGATTTTATAAACTGACAGGATTTCTTGCTCTGTTGTATATGCACACTGCCCATCACACATTTTTACCATATTGTCTATAGGCACTTTTTCTGCAGTGTTAACAATTTTTTCAATATCCACTTCGTTTAGCTTACTGACAGATTCTGAAGACATTTTTTTTTTTGCATATGTAAGGAGGTCAGACATCATTTTTTTCTCACTTGCCATAGGAAATCATTCAAAGTCATCACCTTGTTCATCACCATCCCTGAATATAGTTGCAGGACAGGGGTTGTGCCAGGCATGCACAACTGTCTTTAGTCACTGTGCTGTAAGCATTGGCAACAGCATATTCAGGATCCTTCATGCAAAACTCCTTTTGAAAACATTTCACATCCATGACTCTGTTCACTGCTGCTAGCGTGCTATTCAAGAAAGTGCACTTACATTTACTTTTCATTGATCTAAGAATACCATGGGCACATGGATGAATTAATAAAATCACATTTAGGGGAAAGTACATGGCATAAACATTATATTAAATGAGAATTTCAGTTGGAGGATGAGCAGAACAGTTGTCAAGGAATAACAAAATCTTGCAGTCATCATTTGGTCCAGCTTCCCTAAGTGAACTCAAGCTGCTGGTACAAAATGCTTGAGAAGCCAATTAGAAAAGATGTCCCTGGTGACCTATGCCTTTTTGTTAACACAAAAATGGGCTGGTAAGAAATGCACTCCTTGCAAACAGTAAGGATACAAGCATTTGCCTATCACAGCAAATTTACACTTAAGTGTGCCTGCTGTGTTAGCACATCCCGCCACAGTTATTCTGTCCTTGGCATCCTTATTTCCTGTAGAGGTCAGATATCAGTGAGTGATTGGGGCCAAAAAAAAAAAAAAAGAAAAAAAAAAATTCCTGTAGAGACTTTGTCATCAGCTACAGCCAGTGTCTTTCTGGGGCAATAACGCCAAAACAGGGATATTTCATCAGCATTACACTTGTTCTGGATCAGATTTTCATCAGCAATGACCTTGACACACTCATCAATGGAGTTTCTCTGTTGCTTCACGATCAGCAGATGTATTAGCAACACAAATCCTTAAAAATGTAATACTATGTCTTTTCTTAAATTTGTGCAGACTGTTGAGTATTCACAGTTTCCTTCAATTTTCAGTTCATCGTGATAGATTTTCCTTTTTTTCATGATGAGCATTTCATTAAGTGGCATGCATTCACTGAGATACTGATCTAGTCTTTAAATACATGATTGAGAACTTCATTTTAGCTTTATGGAGTGTTTTTCTACTTTTCATTAACTTCTTTTTATCACTTTCAGCATAGACCTTCCTTCTGTTTCTTCAAGTCTTACAACACAGAGCAAAGAATAAACAAAAAAATCATGGTGAGTAATACACGTAGGTCTAGGTCCCATGGTGGGTATTGTGGGGAGGCTGCTGTTGGCATGTCTGGTCTGCCCAGGTGCCGTTTTATTACCCTCTGTGGGTGTGGTTGGTGGGGGAATCTGGGCCTGTGTGGAAAAGATATATCTCAGCTGAAGAGGGCTAGAAGGATCTATTTTCTTGTGGTGATGCTGAATAAACTGGATGTTGTGCATCTGTGTTTTGACTGTGCCCCATTGCATGAAGTCAAGTGTGGAATTTTCCACTTGTGGTGTCATGTTGGAATTCTAAAAGTTTCAGATTTTGAATCATTTAGGATTTTGGATTTTCAGATTAGGGATGCTCAATCTACATACATTTTTGGTCAAATAGCACTCACCTTCCACCTGGAAAGTTTATTTTCAATTGAGTGGGCAGGAATATATATATAATAGTAAGAGAAGATAGAGTTACTTGTTTAATCAATGAGAGAAACTAGTTCAGCCCTGCGGTCACTTGGATCATCTTTAAAACCATATTTGGGCCTTCCGTTATGTTAGTCATAGTGGTAGGAAACTTGTAGGTCCCTAAGATAAGCCTCTTATTGAATGTCTTCCATTGTGCCTTATGTGTAGAATCTGTATGTTCTGGTCTTATCTATCTGCAACTAAAAGAAGAGGTCACATTAACTTTTAATTCCTACTTTTAAAAAATTTTTTTTTAACACATAATGTTAGGCAGGACCAAATCTGCAGGTGGCAGATACAGGACAGGAGGGCGCCTCCTAGGGGTGGAGAAGCTGGGGAAGGGACTGCAGGAAAATGCAGTTAACTACTGCAAAGAGCAAGAATTGAGGTTTTAAGGCACACACACCTGTGGAGCCTCAACTTTGTTATAAGAACATCTGTCATTCATGTATATCAACATTCTGGTAACCTCCCATATCTCCTGTAAGCCCTGCCCCGATTGGGATCAGGCCAATAAAAGGAAACCACCTAGGAGACCTCAACATCTTTCTCCTCTTGTGGAGACTGACTTGTTCCTCTCTGGAACATACTCACACTTTGTATATAGCTCCCTTCTTTTCTGCAATAAAAGCTGTTTGAGTGGAATTGCTTCCTGTCTGTGGTCATTCCATCACACCATCCCTGCTTGTGAATTTCCCAAGCAAGGAGCCAACGAACCAGGACAACAGTCTGCCAAGAGGTCAGACCTGATAATAACATCCCTCAAGTGTACCCCAATTATTTTTGGGAGTCCTCAGATATTATCTCTCACCAAACCAGTATGTATGTCAGCTACAGTTAACAGAGGCATATTATTGTTTTTTTTTTCCTGCTGGCTTCCACTAGCCCATGTCTGATGTCTATGCAATCCATAGAGAAGCCTCGTGGCTGCTCAGTAGATGGCACTCACGATCAGAACTCTATGGGGTTGCCAGTGGCGCTATCTCTGGATACTCCCATGGCTGCCAGCCCTGAGGTGCCAGAGCTAGGTTCCACTGAGAGGCAGAGAGACTCACTTTCTCCCTGCTTCTCTACCATTTTTCCACAGGGCCCAGCATTCTACAGAATCTCCTGTGAACAATTTGCCTTTTGGGCTTCACCACTCCAACCTCTAAAGTTCATACCAAGTTTAAGAATCCGAATGGGCATAAATGCTATGCCACCTACTCCTCATTTCTTTCTTCCCCAGCTCTAACCTGCCCCTCTCCCCACCAAGCACCCAAATTTACTTCAGATGCAACACTCTCTCCTAAAAAGCAGTTCTTAAAATACCGGAGTCATGGTCTTTCTGCACATATCTATTTCACCAGGGAGTCTTTGCTTTACCTTATATGAGAGACTCCTTGGGATGGTTTTCCCAGAGTAAAGGAAGATCTGCTCCAAAGGCAAACTTAAGACCCCACCATTTGCAATAAGAGTACAGCTCGATGCTTTAAAATTATCGTTTTTTCTTTTTTCTACCCCCTCCATCAAATTTTCAGAGATCTTAGAGCTGATTTAAAACTCAAGGTCAAGAATATCTTCCTCTTCAATTCTCTTTGCAACAAGGAAACTTCCACTAATTCAGGAGTCTGCAACCTTGGCTGCATATTAGAACCACCTGGAGGGGCAAGGAGTTTAAAATATGTATCGGTGACTTGGGTCCACCTAAGATCAATTAAATCAAGATCTGTGGGGGTGGGGCCCAGGCATTGATATTTTTCAATGTTCCCAGATGATTATAATACCCAACCAGGGTTAAGAACTACTGTTGTAAGTGCGTGACCTTGGGATGGGGAATCTGAATTTTTGCCGACAGGCACATCTACTCTTTCTACTACATGAGACTTCAGGAATCACCATATTTTTCCCTGTTTTGACATGTAAAGTTAAATTCAATCTAGCCATTACTAACTGCTACTCTCTGTGATGTGTGCTGATTCTTGAAATAATTGGGTTTGTTAGACCAGCAATCTAGAGGTTATCTTCTTCTGGGTATTTTGCTGCTATTAGGAGATATTGTCTCCAGATGGGCTTCTGGTTGAACCCCTTTGGTTTCCCACAGGTGTGGTTAATAAAGGGATTAACACATTTGTTTTCTTCCTAATTCTCCCGAAAACAGTACTTTTCTGGAACTAGGCAAGTGTATATACTCAAAATAAATTATATACAATTTTAGAACAAGGGTTAAGTTTATTTTTTTGATGAAAACATTTATTTTTATTTCACAAACAACTACATGACAACATTTACAGAAATCAAAATGAAAGAAGATAAAAGGCATTTATTTACCCAGTAGGTAAATAAAGAATAAGAAAAGATGGTTTTTGTAAGAGGAAATAAAAATTGATCTAACATACATGTTATCCTTTATTTAAAGGTTAAGTTAAAAACTTAGATACATTTTGATTCTGTGTTCATTAACCCTGAATTATTGTTAAACATTGCTTAATTTAGTTATGATTTTCTAATACTTATGAAGAATTAGCTCAGTTTGAAAATCTTACTCAAAGTGGATTATGTACTACTCTCAGATATTTTTCAAATTTGACTCACTACGGGTCGAAACTCGTGAAGTCTTTTATCCAGGCTTTAATCTCTCTCTCTCTTTTTTTAATTTCAAGAAATTTAGGGGGTACAAGTGCTTTTTGTTACATGGATGAATTGTCTCTTAACTATTTAATATTGTCATAGGAAAGACATGTGTTTGGTTTTTCAGTTTCTTAGCACTTTGTCCCTATCTGACTTTAACTGGAGAAAGCAAAAAACCACAGAGAAAAATTATATAGCTTTTTACCTTGGTAAAACTAGTCATCGTTTCCCCTCTCATGAAAACTGTCTTTATTTTAGTACCTCTCCAAGTTCTACTCCCTCTCATCTGGTATTTCCTGTGCATTTATATGTGTTGGCACTCTTGTCAATCAGATCTAACCTACAGGTGTAGATAGACACTCTTCCTGCTTAAAGCCTAATTACAAAAGTCTCAGTTTGCCAGGATACCATAATTAAACACGTTCTAAGTGTTTAACAATATATTTGGGCTACAAAGTGGTTTCTCCATAGCCCAACAGAAATAAGACTTATCTTTTTTAAAAAGCATACTATAACATAATGAAAGTTTCTTATTATTTTGACATATAAAAATATTTTTGAAGAACATTGAAATTTCTTTTTTCCATACTTAGGACCTGTTTGAAATATAATAAATATTTAATAAAGCTTTCATTGATATGGCCTAGAAATTAATTAGATGTTTATACAATTTAATTTAATTGGCAAAGAACATGTCAAGAATTTTCCATGTTGTTGTATCATTAAGGATTGGTAAATGTCCATATTGGTAATGGAATATTGTTCAGTACCTGCAGAAGAAAAGCATATCTTTCAAGAAAGTATAAAGTGTAAAAAGACACCCTTGCAATTAATGCATGCAATGAAGATAAATACAAAAGTCTTAAACAAGGAATTTAGTGTTACCCATTAGCCTCTCATGAAATAATGCACGAAAGGATATTTTTACCTCATCAATTCACACAATTACTCATTAGAATAGGATAATTGTTTATATATTACAAAAATAGAAATGAAACAAAGGCTATGACTTACTACCTAGTGCACATAATCCACCACTCATTTTTGCTTGCGTCTTTCCTATGCAGTTGTTTGAACTATTGATTTCCAAAGGAAAGATAAGATGAGTCACATAGTCAATGTAATTAAGCTCAAAACTACTGTTGTTAATGTTATTTTAAATAAGAAAACTTTCATAAAATTTGTGCTTTTGAACAGTTTCAGAATGCAGCTCACCTTGATCTTGCACCAAAAGGGGCAGCCTCTTATATTTCCACCAAGTCTCCACCAGTCATCATGCAACCTCATGCCTTATGCCCTTCATACTTTTTAGTCAAACATCTACATATGCTTCTAAGAATTGTTTTTGAGGTCGTACTACATGTAAAGCTGTGTGCTCTATGGAGTCAAAGATGAGTGCAATACAATTCCTCAATACAAGTAGATTATGCTCTAGTGTAAAAGGTAAAACAAGTCAACTTTTAATGGAATATAAAAGAAAACATGTCAAATACAATAAGAAAAATAAAGCTTATAGTTATTTAAAGGAAGAAGAAATATCTGACTCGGGAACTAAGACAAATCTAATAAAAAAGGTAATACTTCATTTGTTCATGCCTTCATTCATTTAAGAAATATAGGCAATAAGCAAAGCATAAGATTCAAGGAGCTGGGCAGGGAAGGGCAGATTTACAACAAGATGGGAGGAAGCTTCCAAGGAAAATGAATGATGTGAAGAAGTATTCCTGAAGGAACATTCATCTAAGTGATGTATAATTTTTTAGGATCAGGAATTAGAGATAAGGTTTTAACATAGTTTTGAGGTCTGATTTAGGAAAATCTTGAATTTCAGAACCAAGAGCATAAATTTCATTCAGAGTTTAATGGAACTCATTGTAGATTATTGCATAAGAGAGATAATTGTTTTGGAAAAAAATTGACAATATGAAGTTTACGTATTAATTTGAAAAGTGTGGGTGGGCTAAAATCAGGAAGACCCATGGGAGTGAGGAGGCGGTTGCAGTAGTAAGGTGAGATTGAGAAGCCTAACAAGAATGTTGAGAATAAGAATGGGGTGGAGAGAATAGATATGAGAAGCATGTAAAGTAATGAAATCACCTTCTATAGTTTCACATGAAAACCATTCTTCTTATTTTGTAGTCACACTTCTTGCCATGAATATACATACATGCATATTACACATAATATGCCCATATATACCTAACAATGTTAGGGAATGAAGTGTTCCATGTATTTTTCATAAAACCAAGTTATTATCTGTAAAATGTTACATTCTAGTAAAAATGTTACTATTTTTGATAAACATTCTATAAAATGCATCACATACTTCTTGTCTTAGTTTTTTATTTCAAAATATTAAGGGGGTACAAATGTTTTTGGTACATGGAGACCTTGTTTAATGCTGAAGTCAGGGTTTTGTTGTGCCCATCACCGGAATGGTTTTCACTGTACCGATAGGTAAGGTTTTTTCCCTCACCACCCCACTCACCCCCCTTCTTGGTTTCCAATGTCCTTTCCAACTCTTTGTACCCATGTGTTCCATTGTTTAGCTCCCATTTATTGGTAAGAAAATGTGGTGTTTGTTTTTTCATTCCTATGATATTTCACTTAGGATAATGATCTCTAGTTTCACCCAAGTTGCTGCAAAAGACATTATTTCATTCCTTTTTATGACTGAGTAGTACTCCATAGTATGTATATACCACATTTCCTTTATCCATTCATGAATTGGTGGGCACATAAGTGGGTTCCACATTTTTGCAATTGCAAATTGTGTTGCAGTAAACATTCAAATGCAAGTGTCTTTTTGGTAAAAATGACTTCTTTTCCTTTGGGTAAATACACAGTAATGAGATTGCTGGATCTAACAGTAGGTCTACTTTTATTTCTTTGAGGAATCTCCATACTATTTTCCATAGAGCTTGTACTAATTTGCATTCCTACCAACAGTGTATAAGCATTCCTTTCTTTCTGCGTCTATGACAGCATCTGTTGTTTTTTGACTTTTTAATCATGGCCATTCTGACAGAGGTAAAGTGCTATCTCATTTTGGTTTTAATTTGCATTTCCCTGATGATTAGTGATGTTGAGCATTTCTCATGTTTGTTGGCCATTTGTCTGTATTCTTTGGAAAAACTTCCGTTCATGTCTTTTGCCCAATTTTTAATGAGGTTGTTGGTTTTTTTCTTGCTGATTAGAGTTCTTTGTATATTCTAGATATTAGCCCTTTGTCAGATATTGATATATAGTTTGTTAATATTTTCTCCCATTCTGTAGGTTGTCTATTTAAACTGTTGATTATTTTCTTTGCTGTGCAGAGGCTTTTTAATTTAATTAAGTCATATTTATTTATTTTTGTTGTTCCTATATTTGACTTTGGGGTCTTCGTCATAAATTCTTTGCCTAGTTCAATGTCTAGAAGAGTTTTTCCTACATTTTATTCCAGAATTTTTATGGTTTCATGCCTTACATTTAAGTCTTTTATCAATCCATTTAAAGTCAAATTTATTGATATGTAATTTACATAAAATAAAATTCACCTTATAAAATGTATAATTTGATGAGTTTTGACAAATGTATATAGTCATGTAATCACCACCACAATCAAAATTTAGAACATTTCATCATCCCCCAAATTTCCTCATGCATATTTGTTATCAATTTCTTCCCCTTATCTCCTGCCACTGACAGTAACTGATATGTTTCTGTGATCCATGCATGGTTTTGTTCCTTTTCCCCAGTAGTTTGTTTTTTTTAATTGCTTACTAGTGCTTCAATGTTTAGACCTACTAAAATTCATTTATCTATTCATCAGTTGATGGACATTTGGGTTGATTCTAATTTGTGGGTATTATGAATACACCTGCTGTGAACATTCAAGTGCAAGTTTGTGGTTGGATGTGCATTTTAATTTATCTTGGATAATTACATATGAGTGAGACTGTTGAGTTGTATGGTGAGTATATATTTAATTTTATGAGAATATATTGAACTTTTCTGTTTTGGTTTTTTGTTTTGTTTTGTTTTAGACACAAGGTCCTATTCTGTCACCCAGGCTAGAGTGCAGTGGCATAATCATAGCTCATTGCAGCTTTGAACTCCTGGGCTCAAGTGAGCTTCCCACCTCAGCTTCCTGAGTAGCTAGGACTACAGGCACATGCCACCATGTCAGACTAATTTTTTCTTTTCTTTTCTTTTCTTCTTTGTAGAGACAGGGTTTTGCTATGTTGCCCAGGTTGGTCTCAAACTCCTGGCCTCAAGCAGTCATCCCATCTTGGCCTCTCAAAGTTCTGGGGTTACAGGCATGAGCCACCATGCCTGGTCTGAACTATTTTTTAAAGTGGCTATACCATTTTACATTTTTATCAGCAATGTGTGAGAGTTCCAGTTGCTCCACATCCTCAGCAACACTTTGCACTGTTAGTCTGTTTTAGTGATTCTTAATTTGCGTTTCCCTAATGACTATATTATATTGAGCAACTTTTCATATTCTTACTGATCATCCATATACCTTCTTTGGTGAAGTGTCTGTTCAAGTACTTTTCTCACTTTTTTTTATTTCAGCATATTACAGGGGTACAAATGTTTAGGTTACATATATTGCCTTTGCCCAACCCGAGTCAGGGCTTCAAGCGTGTCCATCCCCGAGATGGTGCTCACCACACCCATTGGGGGGGAATATACCCATTCCCTTCTCCCCGCTTCCACCTGTCGAACACCCAATAAATATTACTACTATATGTGCACAAAAGTGTTGATTAATTAATACCAACTTGATGGTGAGTACATGTGGTGCTTGTTTTTCCAGTCTTGGGATACTTCACTTAGTAGAATGGGCTCCAGCTCTATCCAGGATAATACAAGAGGTGATAGATCACTATTGTTTTTTGTGGCTGAGTAGAATTCCTTGGTGTGTGTGTGTGTGTGTGTGTGTGTGTGTGTGTGTATACACACCACATTTTATTAATCCACTTATGTATTGATGGGCACTTGGGTTGTTTCCACATCTTTGCAATTGTGAATTGTGCTGCTATAAACATTCTAGTGCAGATGTCTTTTTAATAGAATGTCTTTTGTTCTTTTGGGTAGATGCCCAGTAATGGGATTGCTGGATCAAATGGTAGTTCTACTTGTAACTCTTCAAGGTATCTCTGTATTACCTTCCACAGAGGTTGTACTAGTTTGCAGTCCAACCAGCAGTGTATGAGTGTTCCTGTGTCTCTGTATCCATGCCAACACTTATTGTTTTGGGACTTTTTGATAAAAGCCATTCTCACTGGAATTAAGTGATATCTCATTGTGGTTTTGATTTGCATTTTCCTGATGATTAGAGATGTTGAACATTTTTTCATATGTTTCTTGGCCATTAGTCTGTCTTCTTTTGAAAAGTTTCTGTTCATGTCCTTTGCCCACTTTATAATGAGGTTGCTTGATTTTTTTCTAGGCTTCAGTTGGTTCATTCTTCAGTGTCAAGGAAATAAAAGTTTTTTTCCTTTCCTTTCTTTTCCAGGAATCTACCAGATTGAGTTTGTAAGAGTATGGGCTACCCCATTATCTGTCATGGTCTCTGAGGAGGGATGAGGTGGGGTTCTGTGGAAAGGGAAATGCCTGCCTCAAAATCCCCAAACCCCAGGATGACAGAGACTCCCTACCCCCTACCATCTCCTACTCCATTTGCATCCTCAAATTCATCCCCACCCCCAGCCTCAATAAACAGCATACCTGTGCTTAGAAATTATACACCCACTCATTGGACTGTCTGTATCAGAGGGAGGCAGTGACTACAGGAACCATAATTTTGAGGGTTATAAATTTTTTAGTCTATGGGAATAGAGCCAATATTATGCGGTATATGTCCATTGATCAAATTTCAGATGTTTGACTTTAAAATCCTTTTCAGGAATGAGTTATATAGGAAAGTGGGGGTACTCCTATAAAAGAAAATTTAAAATAAAATCCCTGAGTCCCATGCAGCTGAATAAAAATGCCCTGTTTTATAGGATGATATAAAAAATCTCTTGAGTAAAGAAGATCTTATAAATTATGGGCATAACAGCTAACTCTAAAAATGTCCTTGCATTTGAAAAGTAAAGATACAATGCACACACTTCTCTCCTGAGCATGGAAGTGGATGGTTTCCTAAAATTTTCCTGCAGAATTTCATATGAGCTGGCTCTAAAAGTGTAAAATAATCCATTTTCTTCCCTGGTCTGTGGTACCTTGTAATCCACAAGCTGAATACATTCAGCTTCAGGGTAGAAATGATCTTCTGAACTTTCCAAGTCTCTCCAGAGGTTTGGCTGAAGTGACAGCCTGTCACACAAAAGAAAGGTATTCTTCTCATTTGAGAGGAATTTAAATTTATTTTTTTAAAAAATGGGTCCTTCCTAAACAGTCTTATGGTCTGAGCTTTTTGCTTGTGGCGCATGCTGCTCTTAAAAGTGGCTCAGTTTTATTGTATGTAGAAAACAATCCTCCAAGGAAAATAATAAATACATTTCTAATTTTGTACTTGTGGAATCATTCCATTGGAAAAAATTATGCAAAACCCAGGGACAGGTATCCAAAAACAGCTGGAAGTCCAGAGCAGTGGGGAAGGCACTCGGCCTGAATGTTTTGTCTGAAGAATCTGAACTTCTTTAATTTTATTCCTTCTAAATTTTGTTAGTCATCTCTGTTTTCTTCAACCTTTCCTTGGAGAAATTCATTTTTAAAATTTGGGTAAGAATTATTTTCATAGGCCTGCTCTGTAGAGTCTTGAGTAGTTGATACAGAAAAATAGAAAAATTCTTTTTACTCGCTTATCTAGATATTTGCCACTCTAGTTGTTCTTCATCTTTATGGGGCTATAGACTTTAAAAATATGACGAGAGCTATGCCCTGTCTTCCCAGGAAATGTTTTATAGGTGCGTATAATTTAAAGGTTATTGTGAGCCTAGAATTGGGCTTCTATTTCTACATGAAGGACAGAGTAGAGAAATGGATTGTGTGTCTGCAGTGCCTCTGTGGTTTCTGTATCAGTGGCCCTTTTCTCCCTTTCTTGGCATTGCCTAGCTGTGCTGGTTATCAATTTATTGTCTCTCAGCTCCAAATCCATTCTTTCTTGCCCTGCTTTATGCTTTTATAGCTGTATCCCTTAAAATTTCTCCTTTGCCAGCTGGCTCGATGTTAGGCTGGAGGGACACTTCAAGGCATAGGTGAGAAGGGGGTTTCTTTTCCTGCTTCTGGGGTGCTTTATTTTTTTCCTCCCATGCTGTGGCTGACGATAGTGTTTGGGAGGCCCAGTGACACTCATTCTCCAGTGTATTTTTCTGTCCCCTAACAGATAGCTTTCTGCAGAGCAGCTCCAGCCTGCTGGTACCCCAGCAAAGTTCTCCTCCTTCCAGCAGGACACGTCTACATCCTCCTCAACAAGGTCTGATTTACAGCCTAGGGGCATGGGAGATCATCCTCTAGGTTCTTAGTTTGCTCCTTAGGTGTTCTCCTCTGCCCTAGAGGTAGTAGTTGTTTTGTTCTTCCTGAATTCTTTAGGGTCCTCTTTACGCTTTTTAGTAGTTAACCACTTTTTATTAGTTAATAATTCACTACATTAAGTTTTCCCTGTTTAAATTACTGGTGGTGTTTCCATCTTCTGACAGAACCCTGGCGTTTAACATTTAATTGCAATTTCAATGACTTTTCCATTTTCAAACACTTCCCCCCTTTTTAAAAATAAACTTTGGCAGTGGTTTTTGACAGGCACTGATACCTAATTCTCCTCTACATCAAGGTACCTGGAAGAATTTCCTTGAAGTTAGGTATGAACGGAAATGATGCATGTCATTTCTACACGGAAACATTCGATGGCTAGTGCTCAACTCTCCAGCCTAAACTCCAAACACCCATTTTTGTACTCAGTTGGTTGTTAACTAATCTCTGCTAAATTAATTACCAATATCTAAGGCATAGGCCACAGTGATTGCTAAAGAGTGTTCTAAGGAACAAGAAATGTTAGACAAGAAAAAGTTGGGGGTCAAATTAATTGATTAATACTGTGTTAAATAATTGGTATTTTTTTCTCTGCAGAGATTCCGAATGTATTCAATATGCTATGATACAATGTCAGTCTCTGAGAAGGGGGTATTTTCTAAGCTTTTTTGACCATGGAGCCCATAATTGCCAGGGCAGGTGAAAAGCATGTTGGAAGCTGGGTCCTATCAATTTAATGCTTCTGTGGGAAATGGCATGTGTCACTTCCACTCACAGGCTTACTTTCTTGGGAATCCCCCAGGGTTACGTTGGAGGAGAGGGGAATGGATTCTCCATGAGCAATAGCAATCCCTGCCACAGAATGCCATCAAATTTATTAAAACAGCATTTTTGTAGCAGCAGCAAGCAAAAATGGACTTTTTGTGATGTGGGTAGCCTAAAGGATATCATTTTACAATAGAAGAGTCATTGAAGTTAAAATTAAGTGTCCGATAGCTTTATTGACTCTGTCAGTGGTTTGCGATATTTATACATAGGATGCCCCAAAAGACATGCTTTACTATGCTTTTGATTATGTTGGGGGAAAAAAACACATAAAGAGATTAAATGTTTTATCTCAGAAAGTTATCAATGAAAGAGATCCAATTCATTATCTCTATGGTTATATTGAGACTAACGCATATTACTATTCTTCAGAAGTTGGATAATGTCTGAAAACCTTCAAAATTAATAACAGCTAGGGGTTTTGAATGTTTTACATCAAGATACCTAATAGAACAGTCCTCAATTTCTTTAGGTTTGTTAATATTTTATCGAACTCCTTTACATTTCTATTTTTGCAGAATTATGTTTTTGCATTAATAATAAGTATCTTGAACATGTACCATTGGTGTTCAGGGCTTGAAATACTAGAGGACAATTAAGGCATCTTTGTAACTGAAATTCTAATTCTACTTAATAAAAGTGTAATCTTGGCCAAATTCTTAACCTTTCTAGGCCTTGTTTTTCACCCATAAAAATAGCAAATTTGAAATAGGTGACCTTTATGACCCTACAATTTTTAATAAGATATTTTACAATTTCAATTCCATATCCTCTGCATATAAAGTGAAAAATTGAACTAGATCTATGGTATTAACAAGCTCATAGGCTAGTACTAAGCTTTAAGAGACTTTGCTAAATAAACGGGTTCTAGTAAAACAAACCATAAAAAACTCCTGTTTTCTATTGAGATGTGATAGAAGTTGGCTACTAATAATACATATTCACAGAAAGCTGGGAAGATTCCCTTTAGGTCACTGGATAATTGGGAGCTTTTGAATGAAAGGCCACTATTTGTATCACTATGGACAAAGAGAAATGGAATTGTGAGTCTTTAAACTGGCATCAAATTGACAAATTATCAACCTATTTCCAATAATCAAAAAAATTTGTCAGAATTCATAGTTAAAAACTTGCAAAAAAGTTTTAGGAACACAAGCCCAAGAATTTTATGATGGTGATGAGATGGCAGTTTCTTGTCAATAATTGCTAATAAAAGAAAATGTTCATGTTTCAGTTTTTAAAGCAATCATTTTAATTACATAGTTAAATAAGCTGATCAAAAGGAAATCACTCTGATGATCAAAAGGAAAAAATATTCCATGACTTGACAGAATTGAAAGTGTTGGGTTTAGGAGTTGGGATAGAAGCATTTTCCCTTGGGAAGTAATTGTCAAATACTTTGGATTTGTTTTTCTGAAAAAATAGCAAAGGAGCTGCTGCACTCTTGTTTGTAAGGAACCTTCACAATGTGCAGAGGGTGGGATTCATGTTGTCATTTGTTTCATGTCAGATCTGTTTCATTTAGCCTTCTGTGTTAGGTAACAGGTGTTTGCAAATACTACCTGAAAAAGAAGACTCACCTCTCCCACCCCTGTATTTCCTCCCTCCTGGAGAAGATAAAAGCAGACTTTAGTGAAGGCTTGGAAGTAATTTTTCCTCTCATGCTTTTCAGTTCAAGATTGAAGCACTTACAGAAGCTGAAAATCAGGGCACACAGTGGTAGTTATAGAACAGGGCTAAGATGGGCACCGAGTTTCCACACATGGGACAGAGTTGTCCCACCCTTGTGCAAGGAGAACAATGCTCCTTAGCCACCTTAGGCTCAATCTTCCTCTCCTTCTTCCATTAACTCAGCTTAGGTTATTATCTCTATGTATTTAGGATTCTGTGTACATGATACACATACTGCACAGGTACTACATAGAGGAAAACAGAGACGTAGACCCAACTGCATCTCAGATTTACTAATTTATTCAGTAAATATTTATTGAATGTCTAGCATATACTAGACACCATGCCGTGCACTGGGGATGTTATACTTAACAGGACAGACACACAGAAGAACAGTAGGCGGGGAGGGGGAGTCAAACCCAAATTCAATAAATAGATAAGTTAAATAATTACAGGTTTAGATAAGATCAACAAAGGCAATAAATAAGATGATAAGATAGAAAACAATAGGAGAGAGGAGCAATGGTTTTGGGTAGAAACATCAGGGAAGGCTTCTTTATGGAGGTGACGTTTGAGGTCATATTTTAGCTGAAACTCCAGGCATGAGAAGGAGATACCCATCTGAATACTGTGTGGAGGAGTGGGTCAGGCATGTGCAAAAACATCTTTCAAAGTAGGAAAGATCTTGGTGAGTCTTGAAGCTGAAACAGTCCAGTGAAGTGGGAACACCCTGAGCAAGAGGAAAGAGTGGCAGAGAGAAGCGAGACTGGAGCGGGAGTGGTGGGGTTGTCCTGGAGGGCCCTGCGGGTTCTTCCTTTGCATCTTTTTAAAAAACCATTGAGGGTTTTTAAACTGGAGCTTAACATAATCCAACTTCTGATTTAAAATCCCTCTTTATTCTGTGTGGGACTAGAAAGAGACAAGAATGGAGAAATACAGAACCATAAGACAGCTATTGCGCCATCCAGAGCGGCATGGATGTTGGCCTCCAGTAAGAGGGAGGAAGTGGAGAAGGACGGAAGAGGACAGATACTTGTTAGGCAAAAGAACTGTATTATACATATGAAAAGAGACATGAAGATTGCATCATAAAGTACAAATGCATAATTCTTGCATATCAAACAATAATAAAGACAACTTTATTTGATCATGTGGTTGAATCCTTTCATTTTAGAGGTAAGTCTGAAACCCAAGAAAAGACTAGTTAGCGGGACACTCAGTATCAAAACTTCTTTTCTAGTTTCCTCTTTGGTGATTTTTCCTTTATAGAATGATGTGAAATACGAGATTAAATTTATGGGGTATGCATCCATTTTTCACTGAGTATAGTTTGAAATTCTAAAAATGAAAATGGTCGTAGCATCAGTTAAAATCTGATGAGATCTTTTTGTCCTGAATACTATTTCATAAAAATGACTGGTTGAAAATAAAATTAATTAATTACTGTTTTTTGGAGGGGTTGATTAGCCTTAGAAATATTTAGACAGGTTAGAACAATATAGTATATCCTAAGCTTAAGGTCTGGAGTATTAAGAAAAAAAAAGTCGGCTGAACATGCAGATCTTTAGCCTTTTTGCAATGCAATGTCTAAATTAGCAGAATGTTATGATGGGCAGAGAGAAAGGTGAGCCAGTTAGAAAGGACTGCCTTCCCTACTGGAATGCTAGCTGTCTTTGACTTCTCTCTCCTCCTGATAACTGAAGCTAGATGAGAGTAATTAACCATCAGTAAGTTGGAGAAGAAGCCGAGATGGAAATGGTAGGTATAGTGAGTGCTTCATGCAATCGTGGAGGCGAGGCTAGCTTTCTTCCTGGGCTAACTAGCTAAATGGATGTGCTTTTGGTAGATTATCCTCACTTTCCAAATGCAACCATCTACCTCCACTGACCTGAAACTTTGTCTTAAATTTTCAGAACACAAACTTTTCATAATTGTGTTTATATTTTTAATCTATCAATGTCTTTGCCTGCCCCACCCCAATATCCTGCTTTCCATAAATGCCTAACTTAATTGAAGTAATCTCTCCCTTTAACTCAGAATGTGAATAGACTCAGTAAGGTACAATTTGTCCCTGTCATTAAAAACAATGAATTAAGCAAATGGCAAAATGCCAAAGTGAAAAGTAAAGGAAAACAAAACAAAAAATTAAATCCTGAATCATCTATGATTCTATGATTTGGCTATGATATTTGTCAATAGACTTCTTTTGTCAACTACCCTGGTAGTCATTTCCAGAAATTATAGATCCATACTTAGCTGCTTTCTATTGAGCTTTGAGAAGAACAATGCAAATATCCTGTTATAATCATAGAGGACAGTTGATAATTAAATTGAAAAAACTCAAATTTCTAGGTAACTTGCATCTTAATTCCCATTTTTTTCTTTTCTTATCCCATCCCCCTCACATTATTTCTTATGCAATAAATAAGGTCATATAGATAAAAAATATGAGTGCTAGGTACAATGGCATGCACCTATATGCCAGTTACTTGGGAGGTTGAGGCAGGAGGATCACTTAAGCCCAAGAGTTTGAGACCAGTCTGGGCAACATAGCAAGACCTTGTTTCAATTAAAAAAAGAATACATATATATATATATGCATATATAGATATAAAAATAATGTTAAGAGGTTACTAGGTAAAGAAAATATAAATAAAGAATCTTTTCTATTTATTTTAGCTTAAAGTAGGTTTATATAAATCCATCACCACATTTCAGACAAATCTTTCAGGTTTAGTGTATACTTCTCTATTAAATAAATTAGACGCATTTAATTTATCTCAATTTACATTAAGTTCAGGGAAAGATCAATTACATTTATCTAAATTTTTATTTAAAAAAGACATGGTGGTAATCCTTGTAGATTAATGCTATTATAAATTAATTTCATTTCTATTTTTGTATCTACCAGAAAGGTATTCAAGCATAATCTACAAACTTAACCTAAAATATTCAGGCAATATATAATAATTTAAAACTAAGCCTGTGGAACAGTCTAGTTCTAGGTAATATTTTTAGAAGTAACCCAATGACAAAGATAACTAGTAGAGGCGTTGTCTCACCTGAAATAAGGTAATTGTAGAAATTATGTGAAAATTTGGTGTAGATTGGTTTATAAAGCATATTATAAAGATATTAATATATCCTGGTTAATAGGCATTACATTCTTGGAAAACTAATGGAAAAAGGAGAAACTGACTATATTTGCAATGATTGATTTCTTTGGGAAAAACGACAAAAATACCCAACTGAAGAATATAAGGGCAAATATTACATCCGTTTTATCTTGCTGGTGGCTTCATAGATGTCTATTCTATTTTTCTGTTTGTTTAAAATATTTTATTATTGTAAATTTTAAGGATAGGATTGTTGTCACTATAATACAGTTTCTTAACTTTTAGAGATACATACTGAAACATGTTGGGGTTCTTTAAAATACTTTAGCATTAATAAAAAATAAAAGCATTATTAGTCCACTCATGTATTGATGGACACTTGGGTTGTTTCCACATCTTTGCAATTGTGAATTGTGCTGCTATAAACATTCGGGTGCAGGTGTCTTTCTTATAGAGTATCATTTGCTCTTTTGCGTAGATGCCCAGTAATGGGATTGCTGGATCAAATGGCATTAAAAGAATAAATAAAACAAGTGTAGCACAATCTTGATGTATGTTGAATCCAGATGATAGTTTTACATGCATATACATATTTTTTTCCTAAAATAGAGCGCATGTACATTTTTTTTTTACATTTTTTAAATTTCAGCACATACATATTTTTAAATAAGGGAGAATGCTTCATCTTAAAGCTGTTGGGACATGGATGCTTAGATGAACACAAAAAGGAATTAATGATAGATTAATCAAGAAGATTAATTAACATACTTTTTTTTGTACCAATTCTTGGTTTCTAAGTATTTATTTTGCTTATATCAAATGTTCAAAATGTTTAGTTCATCCATTTTTGATGAGTATGATGAGAGTAGTGACAGGTGAGATTCCTGAGAAATTCCAGCTCTTTGATTGTGTAATTCCCTCTGGATTATTGTATAGTTCTTTAACTATTGCTTACATCAACCCTCCAACCCTGCATCACCTACCTGCTCCCTCTGAATGAAGACTTTGACCATGAGAGTCACTTTAAAGCCATTTTCTAAAGGAAACAAATAACAAGAGCAGCAATTAACAGGCGGTTAAATGAGGAACATTCTGAAAAGCATATTTGAAATCCCAAGACTATGGAGACATTCTCAGCAGGATAGCTGGTGCACATTTACCACATCAACGTCTATGACTAATAGGCAATTCAAATTCATTTATCAGAGTTCATACAGATAACCATTCTTTTTTGCTTATGTGCTATTTCCTTCTTGCCTCTGATAAACACATTTCATATAAGAAGTCACTGTAATATAAAGTTAGTTCAGTGCTGAGAATTTTTGTTAAAAAATACTTGCTCATAAGATGAAAAGGCCCTGTTATTTGGAAATTAGCACACACCTTTTATCCTGCCCCAAAGGCAGAATAAATTCTTTATTGTGTTTCCTTAACTTTTCCCATGTTCTATATATTTTGCACTTGACAGCGTTGTGTTGTATCCTGTGTTGGTGTTTCTGTTTTGATTAATCAGACTATGTTCAGGATTCAGGACTTTTAGCGCCCATCCCAATGCATGTTAAATCAATTATGGAAGCATAGGGTAGAAGTGAAAGCATTTTTACCCAAAAGGCCCTGCTAAAGCTGTTAGACTCAATTAAGTACACATTCTGTCTTCAGAATTAGAGTTTTATATTCCAACTCAAAGCTCAATTCCCTTTGTTCTTCCTTGTATGCAAACATATATTCTGCCACTGAGGCTATGTGTCTCCGCCATGCTGTCCAGCCCAAAAACGACACAGTGATTTGCAGCCCTCCTTCTGAGAAGCTTATTACATCCACTAGTTGCATTTGGAAGACTTTTGAAGGCTTCTTTTTTTTGGTGGGGGGAGCATTTTTTGTTGGTTACTACAGAAGAAATTTGGGTTTTGGGTTTTATTTTCATACCAGGGTCGGGTTGCTAAGCCGGAAATCGAATTAAAACTGGCACGTCTCTGTGGTTTCATTTGCTTTTCTTCCTGCCTTGGGATAAGCTGGCACCAAAGTCTTATTTTGAAACCCTGAAATTCAAGCCTTAGAAAAATCAGTGCCAATAGTGTGAGTTGAAAATGCTTGGTTTGAATTTCCATAGGATTGTGGGACCCAAATAGAAAGGTTGAATTAGAGTTTGTCTAAGCGGCCAGTAGAATATCATCTTCAGGCAGGTTTGTGAAGAGATTCAGACACTGTCTTACAAACTGTTTAAAAGTTAAACTTACATCAGCCCTTCCTCTACTGCATATGTTTATGGGAGAAAAGAATACATGTGTCAAGGCCAAAAAGCGAAAGTGCGGGTTGTGTTTTGAAGAAGTGTTTGGGGATATTTTATAGAAGGAAGAGGGGGAATTGGGTTAGCTGAATATGTTCAGTGTGGGATATTGGGAGAAAAATCAAAGATTTTTAGCGCATTCTTCCTGTGTATTATGAGTGGAATTTTCTTTGGAGATGCTTTAAGAAATTTAAGTAAAGATTTAAATT
>RJWJ010010619.1:0-46588 GCA_004363605.1 Indri indri | reverse complement strand
CTTTTGGGTAGATGCCCAGTAATGGGATTGCTAGATCAAATGGTAATTCTACTTGTATCTCTTTAAGGTATCTCCATATTGCTTTCCACAGAGGTTGCACTAGTTTGCAGTCCCACTACCAGTGTATGAGTGTTCCTATCTCTCTGCATCCATGCCAACATTTATTGTTTTGGGACTTTTTGATAAAGGCCAATCTCACTGGAGTTAAGTGATATCTCGGTGTGGTTTTGATTTGCATTTCCCTGATGATTAGAGATGTTCAGCATTTTTTCATGTGTTTTTGGGCCATTATTCTCTCTTCTTTTGAAAAGTTTCTGTTCATGTCCTTTGCCCACTTTTGGATAGGGTTGTTTAATTTTTTCTTGTTGAGTTTCCTGAGTTCTAAGTAGATTCTAGTCTTCAGCCCTTTATTGCATTTGTAGCATGCAAAAATTTTCTCCCATTCTGCAGTTTATCTGTTTGCTCTTGTGACAGTTTCTTGGGCTATGCAGAAGCTTTATAATTTGATCAGGTCCCATTTATTTATTTTGGTTGTTGCTGTGATTGCCTTTGGGGTCTTCTTCATAAATTCTTTGCCTAGGCCAATGTCTAGAAGAGTATTTCCAACATTTTCCTCTAGAATTTGAATAGTTTCACTCCTTAGGTTTAAATCTGTTACCAAGTGTGAGTTGATTTTTGTGAGAGGTGAAAGGTGTGGGTCCTGGTTCAGTCTTCTACATGTGGCTATCCAGTTTTCCCAGCACCATTTATTGAATAAGGATTCTTTTCCCCAGTGTATGTTTTTCTGCTTTGTCAAAGATTAGGTGGCTATATGAGGATGATTTTATATCTGAGTTCTCAGTTCTGTTCCACTGGTCAATGGCTCTATTTTTGTGCCAGTACCAACCTTTTGTGATTACTGCAGCTTTATGATAAAGTTTGAAGTCTGGTAAATTGATACCTCTAATTTTGTTTTTATTGCCTAGAATAGTTTTTGCTATGCAGGGTCTTATCTGGTTCTATACAAAATGTAAAACTAATTTTCTACATCTGTGAAGAATGATGTTGGTATTTTAATAGGGATTGCATTGAATCTGTAGATCACTTTGGGTAGTGTATACATTTTAACAATGTTGATTCTACTGGCCCACGAGCATGGTATGGTTTTCCACCTGTTTACGTCCTCTGCTATTTCCTTCCTCAATGTTTCATAGTTCTCCCTGTAGAGGTCTTTTACCTCCTTAGTTAAATATATTCCTAGATACTTTATTTTCTTTGTTGCTATTGTGAAGGGAATTGAGTCTTTGACTTGGTTCTCGGTATGCCTTCTATTGGTGTATACGAAAGCCTCTGATTTGTGTGTATTGATTTTATACCCTGAGACTTTACTGAATTCATTTATCAATTCCAGGAGCCTCTTGGTTGAATCCATGGGGTTTCTAGATATAATGTCATGTCATCAGCAAATAGTGAGAGTTTGATCTCTTCTGTTCCCATTTGTATGTCTTTAATTCCACTCTCTTGCCTGATTGCTGTTGCCAGGACTTCCAGCACTATGTTGAATAAAAGTGGAGACAGTGGGCAACCTTGTCTGGTTCCAGTTCTAAGTGGGAATGCTTTCAATTTTTCCCCATTCAGTATGATGTTGGCTGTGGGTTCGTCATATATGGCTTGTATCATTTTTAGGTAAGCCCCATCTATGCCTATTTTGTTAAGTGTTCTTATCATAAAAGGGTGTTGAATTTTGTCAAATGCTTTTTCTGCGTCTATTGAGAGAATCATATGGTTTTTGTTTTTGCTTCTGTTTATGTGGTGAATTACGTTTATAGATTTGTGTATGTTGAACCTTCCCTGCATCTCTGGAATGAAACCGACTTGTTCATGAAGGATTATTTTCTTAATAAGCACCTTGATTCAGTTAGCTAGAATCTTGTTGAGAATTTTTGCATCTATATGTATAAGGGATATTGGTTTGTAGTTTTCCTTTTTTGTTGCTTCCTTTCCTGGTTTTGGTATGAGGGTTTTGTTGGCTTCTTAAAATGTGTTGGGGATGAATCCATCCTTGTCAATGCTATGGAATAATTTCTGCAGGATAGGCACCAGTTCTTATTCATAGGTGTGGTAAAATGTGGGTGTGAAACCATCTGATCCAGGACTTTTCTTTTTTGGAATGTTTTTTATTGCTGATTCAATCTCAGTCCTTGATATTGGTCTGTTCAGGAATTCTATTTCTTCCTGGATGAGCCTAGGAAGGCTGTGTGTTTCTAAAAATGTGTCCATTTCCTCCATATTTTCCAGTTTGTGTGCATAAAGGTTTTTGTAATATTCATAAATTATATCTTGAATCTCCATGGCATCAGTTGTAACTTCTCCTTTTTTGTTTTGATGGAGCTTATCAGGGATTTTTCTTTTCTGGTTTTCATTAGTTTGGCCAAAGGTGTGTCAATTTTGTTTATTTTTTCAAAGAACCAACTTTTTGTTTTATTAATCTTCGGTATAGTTTCCCTGTTGTCAATTTCATTTAGTTCTGATTTGATCTTATTAATTTCCCTTCTTCTGCTGGGTTTGGGGTTGGTCTGTTCTTCTTTTTCCAGTTCTTTGAGTTGATTCATTAGGTTGTCTATTTGTGATCCTTTTGACTTTTTGATATAGGCATTTATGGAAATAAACTTTCCTCTCCAGATTGCTTTTGCTGTGTCTCACAGATTTTGATAACTTGTGTCACCTTTATCATTTAGTTCAAAGAATCTTTTGATTTCCATCTTTACTTCCTCATTTAAGAAGGAATTGTTCAGCAGAAGGTTATTTAATTTCCGTGACTTTGTGTAGAAATGAGAGTTTCTGTTGGGGTTGATTTCTCTTTGTGTTCCACTGTGATTTGAGAAGATACATGGTATAATTTCTATTTTTTTAAGTTTTTTGAGCATGCTTTGTGTCCTAGAATATGGTCAATCTTAGAGAATGTCTCATGAGCTGATGAGAAGAACGTATATTCAATGCTTTTTGGGTAGAATGTCCTGTAAATGTCAGTCAGGCCCATTTGTTCTAGAGTTCTATTTAAGTACATTATTTCTTTGTTAATTTTCTATTTGGAGGATCTGTCCTGTGCTGTCAGTGGGGTGTTGAAGTCTCTGACTATTGTGGTGTTACTGTTTATCAATTTGTTTAGATGAAGTAGAGTTCGCTTTATGAATCTGGGTGCACCTAAGTTGGGTGCATACATGTTTAGAATTGTTATTTCTTTTTGTTGTTCTGTAACCTTCACCAATATATAGTGACCCTCTTTGTCTTTCAGTACTTTTGTTGATTTAAAAACTAAGTTATCTGAGATTGAAATTGCCACACCAGCCTTCTCTTGCCTTCCATTTTCTTGAAATATTGATTTCCACCCCTTTACTTTGAGTCTAAATGCATCCTTGCAGGTTAGATGCGTTTCTTGGAGACAGCAGACACTTGGCTTGTTTTTTCTAATCCATTCGGCCAGCCTATGTCTCTTGAGAGGGGAATTCAAGCCATTCGCATTTATTGAGAGAACTGATAAGTGGGATGAATTACTGTTCATTCTGTTGGGTTGAATTTTATTGCTTTGTTTTCTCTCTTGAGCCATTGTGGAATCTAGTCTGTGATCTTTAACTTTTGAGTAGTTTTACATTCATGAGTGTTTATTGTGGTGATCCTTGTGTAATTCTGTTTTGAGTATTTCTTGGAGAGATGGTCTTGTTTAGTGAATTCCCTCAGTCTTTGCTATCTGAGAATGTCTTTATTTCTCCTTCATATATGAAACTTAGTTTTGCAGGGTACGAGATTCTAGGCTTGGCATTATTCTGTTTCTGAAGAGTGAGAATGGGGCCCAAGTCTCTTCTTGCTTGTAGGGTTTCAGTTCAGAAGTCTGGAATTATTCTTATGGGCTTTCCTTTGTATGTAACTTGTTTCTTTCTCCTTACAGCTCGTAGAAGGGCCTCTTTAGTGGATATTTTGGTCAATCTGATGACTGCATGATATGGTGTCTTCCTATTTGCATTGAATCTCCCTGGGGTCTGTTGAGCTTCTTGTACCTGTATATCTAGATTTTTAGCAAGGCCTGGGAAATTCTCCTCTATTAATTCTTCAAATAGCTTATCCAGCCCTTGAGTGTTTTCTTCTTCACCTTCTGGAATCCCTATCACCCTCAGGTTCAGTTTTTTCACATAATCCCACGTTTCTTGTAGGCTTATTTCTTTTCTCGTAATTTTCTGCTCGATCTCTGTGATTGACCTATTTAATTGGAAGGAGTTGTGTTCAATCTCTGAGATTCTTTCTTCTGTGTGATCTACACTGTTCTTGAGGCTTTCCACGGTGTTTTGTAGTTCCCTGAATAAGCCCTTCATTTCCAGGAGATCAGTTTGATTTTTCTTTAATATTTCAATTTCTTTAGTGAATTCTTCTTCCAAGTCCTGGATTTTTTTTGTGGTTTCTTTGTGTTGCTTATCCATTTTTTCTTGCATATCATTGAGCTTTCTTACAATCCATGTTTCAATTTCATCTTCTGCCATTTTAGTGTTCTGAGTTTGGTTAATGTCAATTGCTAGAGAGCTGTTATTCCTCTTTAGGGGTGTGCTTTCTGTTTGATTCTTCATACTTCCAAAGTTCTTTCACTGGTTCCTTCCCATCTGGATCAGTTGTTCTTTTTTGCCTTTAGATTTTCGTTTGGATAATGACACACCCTGTTTAGTCTCTGAGCCAGTAGGTGGTGTTTTTGGGTGGTATTCGACCACACCCTTTAGGATGAATCAGTAGATGTAGTAAAAGGGTGTGCAGAATGACCTCCCTGTCAGTAGGTGGCACTTTCTGGGGCGAGCGAACTGCAGTGCTGTTTTTGGATCTGGTAGCCAGCTTTTGTTCCTCTGGAGAGGCCCTCTTGTGCCTTGGGTGGTGGGTGGGGCCCTGGGATTTCCAGGTGTGTCCTTATTCTCCACCTCAGTGGTGGCAGGTCCAGGAGTGAGTCTGGGCAGGGCCGAATTGGGTAAGCCTGCCTTCAAATTCTACAAATGCTGTTAGCAGGGGTCAAAGGTCTGTTCTTTGCTTCTGCGCAAAGTTGCTGGGAGGGGCTGAAATGGCTCCACTCAGCTTAAAAGTCTGGGCTTGGGTCCGGGTGCGGTGGCTCACGCCTGTAATCCTAGCACTCTGGGAGGCCGAGGTGGGTGGATTGTTTGAGCTCAGGAGTTCGAGAGCAGCCTGAGCAAGAGCGAGACCCCATCTCTACTAAAAAATAGAAAGAAATGATCTGGACAACTAAAAAAAATATATAGAAAAAATTAGCCAGGCATGGTGGCGCATGCCTGTAGTCTCAGCTACTCGGGAGGCTGAGGCAGTAAGATCACTTAAGCCCAGGAGTTTGAGGTTGCTGTGAGCTAGGCTGATGCCATGGCACTCACTCTAGCCAGGGCAACAGAGTGACATTCTGTCTCAAGAAAAAAAAAAAAAAAAAGTCTGGTCTTCGTGGGTGGGGCTGTCTGAGACCCGCATTCTTGAGCAGATCTTGCTTCTCTCCACCCTCCCCCACTCCATGGCCTTTCCCAGGCCTCTGCCAGCAGGCAGTACCTCAGGCCAATGGGTATCTGCTGGCTGTGACGTGGGCTGGCAGATTCCCTGCCCAGGATGGCAGCCTTAGCTTGGTTCACAGCCCTGTTTTGGGAGGAGGGTTGCTGCTCAGTCACAATGATCTGCTCCTGAAGGCACACACTCCTCAGTAGGCTCTTTCACAGATATCCCTTCTGTGCCCCTGGGTAGTGCAATGACCTGGGTATACGAGGTCTGGTCTGCAGGCCTGTCCCCTGGGCCCTGGAGGTCAATCCCGCACCCTGTCAGGGGGAGGGGTGCTGGTCTCAAATCACCTACAGGATGCCCAAGCTGGATCGATTTCTGTCCACCTCAAGATTTGTCCTGCTCTCCTGGGGTCACCAGGCAAGCAACACCTCGGAGGGCTGGTGGGTAGGGAGCTCACAGTCTGAGTATCCCTCAGTCTGCTGTAGGGTGCCAAAAGGAAAGGTCCCATTCCTTGGAGATGCCTCCATGTGATGGCTAAATTGTCTCTCTGGGCACCCACTGGTAGGGAAGGGGAAGGAGAGAATTGAGCAACATGGCATCTGCCAATAGGCTCGGGTCTGGGCATGGGGAAGTACCCTGAGGGAGTTGGGAGCCTGGTGCCCTTGTCTACAAGAGGCCACCGCTCACTGGCAGCAGCCATCTCTGGGCTGGTGTTTGCAGGTCTCTCCAACTGCTCAGGAGCCCACCAACAGTCCGAGATGCAAGGGATGGAAAAGTTATCTGCTCCACCCACCCTTGTCACTGGTCTCCAAGTCTCTCAGGACCTTTCTCCTTCCAGTTCCAGACTCCAGTCCTTCCAGACTCCATCTTCCCGTGGAGTCTCCTATAGTTTCAGGCACCCTTCCTTCCGACCCTCACCTGATCTATGTTTTTCTGCTAGTTCATTTTTTTCACTTTCTTATAAAATCTGTCTTTTTTGCAGAGACACTCTGGTGGCTTTTCTCGTCCACCATCTTGGCTCCTCCTAATATAGTTTTTAAACGTTTTTCTTCTTTACGAATATATCTGCCTTCGTCTATTTGTGTTTCTCTAAGAATATACCATAAACTGGTGGCTGAGAATCAACAGAAATTTATTTCTTAGAGTTCTGTAGGCTGTAAAGTCCAAGATGAAGACACTACCAGTTTTGGTGTTTGGTGAGAGACCACTTCCTGATTCAAGGATGGTGCCTTCTTGCTATGTCCTCACATGGTAGAAAGGCCAAGGCACCTTTCTGGAGCCCCCTTTATAAGTAACTATTCTTTATCCCATTCCTATTTATCATACTATTAAGCCAAGTTATTTGTCACTTTATAACAAGGATAACCTCTCATCCAGTTTCCAATAACGTCATTCTTTTCCATCTGAGACTTCATCAGAATGATCTTTACTAATCTTATTTCTACCAACATTCTCGTCATAACTACTTAGGTGGTCTCCAGGGAGATTGATGCTTTCTCTGCAGCTCTACTCTTCTTCCGAACCCTCAGCGTAACTACTCTTTACGTTTCATTTAAAGCAATACAGGCTTTTTCTAGCATGCATTGCAGAATGTTTCCATTCTGAAATCCCATTCAGAACTTCAGAATATTACCCAGTTCCCAAACTGGTTCTACTTTTGAGGTATTCGTTTACAGCAGTACCCCACTTTTTCTACCAACTTTCTTTTTTAATCTGTTTGGGCTGTTATAACAAAATACCATAGATGGGTACTTATAAAGAATAGAACTTTATTTCTCACAGTTCTAGAGGCTAGGAAGTCCTAATTTAAGGCACAGATAGATTTGGTGTCTGGCAAAGGCCCACTACCTGGTTTATAGTGGAGTCTTCTCACTGTGTTTGTCATTGTGGGAGAGACAAGACAGCTCTCTGGAGTATCTTTTATAAGGGCAGTAATATTATTCATGAAGGTTCTGTCCTTGCGAACTAATAACCTCCTAAACACTGTACCTCCTAATACCATCACCTTGGGGGTTAGGATTCCAACATATGAATTTTAGGGGGACACTAACATTTAGACCATAGCAATATCCATTTCACATTTAAGTACAAATGTGATTTTGTTATTGCATTGTTGAATTTCCTTCTTATTTGTGGATATTTTATGTTTCTTTCTTTTAATTCTTCTCTCCTTCAGCATGTGTTTATTTAATTGCTTAAGACACTCACCAGTGGGCAAAAGTTCCAGTCGACTCCATTGCATTCTATTTCCATTACTGCTACAGTCATTAGATGTGCTATTGTGTGGTTTAAGCATTTAACTGATTCTTACTGATTTCTAATTTTCAGTGAAGACTTGTTCTGCCAACGTGTCCTGGTCCCTTATCACTGCAATGGGTCAGTCTTCACAGCTTCCTGACAAACCTCCTGAAAATCAACTCTCCTGAACATTCTCACTAATCATTTACAACAGCTTTAAAAGTCATTCCCATGTGCAATCACATAGATGTGCCAAAGCATCTCTCTTTGATTCATCCAATGAAATGTTCTCACTTTTCACTCAAATCCCAGTGTCTTCTTTCACTTTGCTTGCCCTGATGGCTGAGTGTGTTTTAAGCTGTACCCTATAACTTCTGTCTAGTAATAATTAAATTCGGTCTTAGGTAAGGAGAAACTGTGCTCAAAAGGATAACTGTAACTGAAGTGGGATCTATTGCAATAGGGGGAAGGGGATCACTCTAATAGGAAGAGGGGACTATAGCAATTGGGGAGATTTTCACCATGAGGTCTGCAAGAGTCTCAAAGGTCAGTCAAAAAGGGGCTTTCTTTTACAGGGAGGGTAAAGAAGGCTAGGAAGAATCTGATGTGGGTGCATAGGATGAGTAGGTGGTTGGACAGTGGATCAGGAAAGGTATTTTCCTGAGATCAGCCAATTCTTGGGAGAGGTTATTAAGGAGGGTTTGTTTCTCATTTCAGTGCTCAACTTGATAAAAAGCATCCACAAAATACCTCCAGCTAACATTATACTTACAAATGAAAATGATGATTTCTCTTTAAGCTCTGGAATGAGACAAGGATATCTGTTCTCACAACTCAGTGAAGCATTGGGAGTTTTAACAGCAGGCAATGCAGCAATAAGATAAGAAAAAGAAATAAAAGGTATACATGTTGGAAAGGAAAAATGAAAAATGTCTTTCCTACAGATGATATAATTGGGATAGAAAATCCCAAGGAATCTAATAAAAAATCATAGAAGTAATGCATAAGTTCAACAAGGTTGCAGGATGCAAGTTCAACACACAAAAAAATTAATCACATTTCTATCTACTAACAATGCACAAGTGGTAATGGAAATTGAAAACACAATGCTATCTACAATCTGTCCAAAGAAAATGAAATACTTAGCTATATACTTGATAATACATGTAATGTACAGGATATGTGTGGTGAAAATTACAACATGCCAATGAAAGAAATCAAAGAAAACATTACTAAATGGAGAGATATACCATGTTCATAGATCAAAATATTCAACACATTAAAGATGTCAATTCTCATCAAATTGATCTATAGGTTGAATGCAATTCCTGTCAACATTCCAGCAAGGTTTTTTGTAGATATAGATGATATTATTCTAAAATTTATATGGAAAGGCACAGGCCCTAAAATAGCTAAAACGTTTTTGTCAAAGAAGAATAAAGAGGGAGAGATTATTTCTCCCATTACTAGGCTTGCTGTGTAAATACAGTAGCCAAGACAGTTTTGTATTGGTGGAGGGACAGACACACTGATCACCTGAACAGAATTCAGGATCTAAAAATAGACCCATACAAACATGCTCAACTGATTCTACACAAAAGTGCAGAATCAATTCAATGAGGAAAGCTAGACTTAACAACAAATGGTTCTGTAGCAACTGAACATCAACCAGCAAAAAAAAAAAAAAAAAAAAAAAAAAAAAAAAAAAAAAAAAAAAAAAAAAAAAAAAAAAAAAAAAAAAAAGATGAGCCTTGATGTAAACTTCATACTGTATTAAAAGAAAACCCCTCAAATTGGATCATGGACTTAGCTTTAAAACATAAAGTTACAATACTTCTATGGAAAAACATGGGAAAAAATCTTCAGGATTCATATCTAGGCAGAATTCTTAGATTTGGCAAAAAAGCATAACCCACAAAAGTAACAATTCATATGCTGGACCTCATTGAAACTTAAAACTTTTGCTCATATGAAGAGGAAGAAGATACAAGCTTCAGACTGGAAGAAAATATTTTCAAATCATATATTCAACATAGGACTAGTATGTAAAAAATTCTCAAAGCTCAAATGCTAAAAACCCCAAACAATCCAATTAGAAAAAGGCAAAAGACATGCGGGGACATTTTACCAAAGGGGATATGTGGATGGAAAATGAAAAATGTTCAACAATATCACTAATTGTTAAAGAAATGCAAATTAAAGCCACAATGAGATATCACTACACATCCATTAGAATAATTAAAATAAAAAATAGTGATAGAACCAAATGCTGATGAGAATGTAGAGAGACTGGATCATTCATATATTACTGGTGGTAAACTAGAGAACAGTTTTATAGTTTCTTATAAAAGTAAACATCCATCTGTACTCTTGGGCATCTATTCTAGAATAAGAAAAAACTTATGTTCACATAAAAACTTATATAAAAATTTTTATTCTTAATAGCCCCAAACTGTATAGAATCTATTAATAGATGTCCTTGGATGAGTGAATTGGTAAACAAACTGTAGTATATTCACACTGTAGAATACTGCTCAGCAATAAAAAGACATAAACTATTGATATAACTTCGATGAATCTCCAGAAAATTATACTAAGTGAAAAGATCCAATATCAAAAGGCTACATGCTGTGATTCCATTTATATAGTGTTTTTGAAATGGCACAGTTTTAGAAATGGAGAATATAATAGTTGTCATAAATTAGAGATGGGGGAGAAATATTATCAATGTGATTATAAAAAGGGCAAAATTAGGATCCTTGTGGAGATGGAGCTGTTCTGTATCTTGACTGTGGTGTTAGTGACACAGATCTATACATGTGACAGAATTGTGTAGAACTAAATACACACACATACATACCACACAAATGAGGGCAAGTAAAATTTAAGAATTTTGATTGGTGGATTGTGTCAATGTCAACATCCTGATAATAGTATTATTGTGCTATAGTTTCACAAAATATTGCCAATGGGAGAAACTAGGTAAAAGTTACAGAGGATCTTTCTGTATTATTACTTAATGTAAATCTATAATTATCTTTCATCTAAAATTTTAATTAAAACGTGTTTGATCTTTGAATGATTTATTTATTTATTTGTTTGTTTCTTTATTTATGGTAGAGTCTCACTCTGTCACCAAGGCTGGAGTGCAGTGGCATGAGAACGGCTTACTACAGCCTTGAACTCCTGGGCTGAAACAATTCTCTTGCCTCAGCTTCCCAAGTAGCTAGGACTACAGTTGTGCACCACACAACCAGCTAGTTTTTAAAAATTTTTTTTGTAGTGAGATGTCCAAGATGGCCAAATAGAGACATTGCCTAGCGGACCATACCAGCAGGAAGGCAGGGTATCAAATAGAGGAGAGGGGAGAAGAGTCACAGCTCAGGTGTGGATCACAGAACTGTGTGATCTGGGGACCCCACGGAGAAAACTGAAATGCCAAAAAGGAAGAAGATAAAAAGGAGAAGATTTCAGTGAGGATCAAACCCAGAGAAGCTCGGAGCTCAGCGAAAGGGTAAGGGAGGATTCCCCTCCTCCTCATAAGTTCCCTCAGTGAACAGCGGGACACTAAGGTTACTGAAAGTTTTTCCATGCTCCATGAGCCCAGGCATGGTGACAAATACTGAATAATGGGGTGAGCTAGCGAGTCCCAGATTGGGTAGTCCACGAGGGGCACGACCTGGGGAGAGTGCCACAAGAGGCTAGAGTGTCGCTTTCTCCCATCCAAACGCTTGCTCCCCAGGACCTCCCCCATTCACTGAAACTGAGAAAGCAGTTTGAGCTGGGGCTGACTGGGAGCTACCCTCCCTTCCCCACCCATTACAACTGGAGAGTAGTTTAAGCTGAAAAATTCATGAATGGCTGTGGTGGGTACACATCCCAGGCTGAGGTGTCCTTAGAGAGTGGGACCCACACCTCTTCCCTTCAAGGACTTGTGGTGGAACAGGGGTGTGCAATTTGGGAACTTCCCACTCCTTGGCATTTCATGGGGTTGCATGCTGACAGCTCAGATAAGCAAGCCAGTCCCAGTGCACCACAGACTTGAGAGGGGTGCTTGGGGGTTCAGGGAAAAGTGTGGGAGCTGGACTCGAATGGCAAGGAAGCCCATGCAGATACATTCGATAGGAGAGTGTAGTGGGGTGCTGTGGAATGGGGATCTGGGAGTACGCTCATTCCCCCTACTGGGGAACCACTATATTGAATAAGGTTGTGGCATTTGGACAGGAATAGCCTTGACCCTGGCTCCATGGCAACTGAATGCCTCCCATTCAGCTGCGTGGGCTGACCAGGTGCTGCAGCCCCTCCCCCTACTCATTATAACAGGGAGAGTAGCTTGAGCTGAGGTCTTGACTGGCCATTTCTCTCCCGCAGGTGCTTGATACAGGCCGAGGTCCACACAGATAGTGGGGCTCATGTCTCCTCCTCTGAGGACTGGTAGTGGAACAAGGGTACACAATTTTGGAGCTCTCTGCCTGCCAGCATTTCACAGAGATGCATGCTAGGGGGTCAGACACACAGGCAAGGAGGTTCGAGAGCTGAACATGTGCAGTGAGAGAGCATGCATGGACTGAACTAATGGGAGTTTGCTGCAGGGATCGAAGGAGTGGCGATTTGGGGGAGCACCCACCCCTCCCCATAGAAAAACCGCACCACTGGATAAGGGCTGAAAGATCCCAGCCTGGAGCCGAGTGTTTAGGCCCCTCCCCCATGAACAGCCCTCCCTATTTGGAGAGCTCATTCTGACCCTCATACTAGTGGCTCCCCCTAGTGGCCAGAAAAGCAACTTCTGAGCTCAAAGAGGCTTTGCAAAGCTTTTCAGGCTCCTGAAACCTAACTGTGAACTGCCTTGCTCTTCCTCCACCTCAGTGGAGCAAACCCCTGAGAGCCACAGGGTCTCTCCTAAAGCTTGAAGTACTCAAGTATCCCAACACAATTTGCACTGCTGGGAAGAGGTAAAGACAGCAGGAGAGAGGCGAACTGAGAGGATCATCAAACCTGCATGAACACCCCATAGGCAACTCGGCACCAACACTCTTTCCCCTGGCACAGTCAGGGATTGATCTTTGGGGACCCAAGGACAGGCCCACAAACCAGGCCCAGTATCCCCAGGACTGGATTGAGAGGCCAGATGATAAGGAATCGATGAAAGAATTCTAGAAGTATAAAAAAATCAGAGCAAAATGTCACCCCCAAAAGGAAACAACTCTTTACTAATGAATACCAACACAAATGAAAATATCAAAATGACAGATAAGGAATTCCAAATTTGGATTATAAGGAAGCTCAACAAAATTACAAGAGAAAATGGAAAACCAAAGGAAATAAACTACAAGAACAATACAGGAAATGAATAAAAATTCACTAAAGAAATTGAATATTATTAAAAAAAACAAATAGAACTTCTGGAGATGAAAAATTGATTCTAGGAAATACAAAACACAATGTTAAGTTTTAAGAATAGAGCAGACCAGGCAGAAGAAAGAATCTCAGAGCTTGAAGACAACACCTTTGAATTAAACAAGCTGGTCAAAGATAAACAACAGAGAAATAAGAGGAATGAACAAAGTCTACCAGAAATATGGGATTACGTAAAGAGGCCAAACAGAAGAATCATAGGCATCCCTGACGGTGAAGAAGAAAACACACAAGGGTTGGAAAACCTATTTGAGGGAATAATTGGGGAAACCCTCCCTGGTCTTGCTAGAAATTTAGATATCCAGGTACAAGAAGCTCAATGAACACCTGGGAGATTCGTTGCGAAGAGGCAATCACCATGACACATAGTCATCTGACTTGCCAAAGTTGATATGAAGGAGGAACTCCTGTGAGCTGTAAGGTAAAACCATTACATAACTTACAAAGGAAAACCCATCAGGCTAACTGCAGACTTCTTAACCGAGATCTTACAAGCCAGAAGGGATTGGGACCACATCCTCAGTCTTCTTAAACACAATAGTGGCCAACCTAGAATTTTGTATCCTGCAAAACTAAGTTTCTTATATGAGGGAGAAATAAAGACTTTCTCAGACAAGGAAATACCAAGAGAATTTGTCAAGAACAGATCTGCCCTACAGGAAGTACTCAGCTCTGCATTATACATTGATCAGCACAATAGACACCCACCAGTGTAAATCACCCAAAAGCTAAAGCTCAGAGCCCATATATAATAATAATTCAAGAGGTAAAACAAAACAATAAGTTTCTATCCAACAGTATGAACATAACTGCATCATACTTATTAATCCTTATGATAAACAAGAATGGCTTGAATTCCCCCCTCCAGAGACATAGGCTGGCTGAATGGATAAAAAAATAAGCCAAGTATCTGTGTACTCCAGGAAACACATCTAACCCAGAAATACTCATTCAGATTCAATGTGAAGGGATGGAAAAAAAATATTCCATGCAAATGGAAATCAAAAGAAAGCAGGTGTAGCCATTCTCATGTCAGATAACATAGGCTACAAATCAACAATGGTAAAGAAAGACAAAGATGGACATTATATAACATAAAGGGAGCACTTCAGCAAGAAGGCAAAACAATCCTAAATATTTATGCAACTAACACAAGTGTGCCCAGATTCATAAGGTAAACCCTACTAGATCTAAACAAAGTGATAAACAACAACACTGTAAAGCTGTGGACTTCAACATCTCACTGACAGAACTGGACCGATCCTCCAAGCAGAAATAAACAAAGAAACACTGGACTGAAATGGGAATGTAGAGCAAATAGGCCTAACAAACATTTATAGAACATTCTACCCCCAAACTACTGAATACATTAATATATGCAGTACATGGAACATTCTCTAAGATGAATCACATCTTAGGCCACAAAACATGTCTCGACAAATTCAACAAAATAGAAATTATACCATGTATCTTCTCAAACCATAGTGGAATAAAATTGGAAATCAACTCTGACAGAAACACTCGATCCTTCACAAACTCATGGAAATTAGATAACCTACTGCTCAACCATTATTAGGTCTAGGAGGAAATTAAGTTGGTAATCAAAAGATTCCTCAAACTAAATAACAAAGAGGACACAGGTTATAAAAACTATGGGATTCAGCAAAAGCAGTCCCAAGGGGAAAAAAATTCTCAACAAAATTCTGGGAAACTGAATTCAGCATCAGATCAAAGAGATAATCCACCATGACCAAGTGGGCTTCATCCCAGGGATGTAAGGATGGTTCAAAATTTGCAAATCCATAAATGCAATTCACCATATAAAAAGAAGCAAAAACAAAGATCATATGATCATCTCAGTACCTGCAGAAAAAGCATTTAACACCCTTTTTGATAAAACTCTTAATAAAATAGGCATAGATGAAACTTATCTGAAAATTATAACAGCCGTATACGACAAACCAACAGCTAACATCATACTGAATAGGGAAAAGTTGAAAGCATTTCCACTTAGAACTGGAACAAGACAAGGATACTCACTGTCACCACTTCTATTCAACATAGTGCTGGAATTCCTAACCAGAGCAATCAGGCAAGAAAAGGAAATTAAGGATATACAAATGGGGAAAGAGGATGTCAAACTATTGCTCTTTGCTAATGATATGAGCTTATATCTAGAAAATCTCAAAGATTCTGCCAAGAGACTCCTAGAATTGATAAACATATTTGGGAAAGTCTCAGGTTAAAAAATCAATTTATGCAAATCAGTAGCATTCCTATACTCCAAAAACAGTCAAGCTGAGAATCAAATGAAAGACTCAATACCTTTCACATTTGCTAGAAAGACAATAAAATACTTAGGAATATATTTAACTAAGGAGGTGAAAGATCTCCATAAAGAGAACTATGAATCATTGAGGGAGGAAATTGCAGATGTTGTAAACAAATGGAAAAACATATCATGATCATGGATTGGTAGAATCAACATTGTTAAAATGTCCATACTACTCAAAGAGATTTACAGATTCAATTCAATCCTCATCAAAATACTGTCATTTTTCACAGATCTGGAAAAAATAATTCTACTGTTCATTTGGAGACAGAAAAGAGCCCAAATAACCAAAGCAACCTTAAGTAGAAGAAGCTAATCTGGATGCATCACTTTACCAGCTTTTAGGCTATGCTATAAGGCTATAGTAACTGAAACAGCATAGCACTGGCACAAAAATAGAGACATAGACCAGTGAAACAGAACAGAGAACCCAATGTAAAACCATCCACATATTGTCATCTGATCTTTGACAAAGCTGACAACAATGAACACTGGGGAAAAGAATCCCTATTCAATAAATGGTGCTGCAAGGATTGGATAGCCACATGCAGAGGATTGAAAAAGCATCCATATCTCTCACCACTCACTAAAATTAATTCAAGATGGATAACACACTTAATTCTAAGACATGCTATCATAAGAATTCTAGGAGAAAATTTGGGAAAAACTCTTCTAGATATCGGCATAGGCAAAGTATTTATGAAGAAGACCCCAATGGCAATCACAGCAACAACAAAAATAATTAAATGGGACTTGATTAAATTAAAAAGTTTCTGCATAGCCAAAGAAACAATCAACAGAATGAGTAGGAAACCTACAGAGTAGGGGAAAATATTCACATGCTATACATCTTATAAAAGGCTAATAACCACAATCTACAAAGAACCCAAGCAAATCAGCAAGATAAAATCAAACAATCCCATTAAAATCAGGCAAAAGACGTGAATAGAGGCTTTTGAAAGAAGATAGACTAATGGCCATTAATCATATGAAAAAATGCTCAATGTCACTAATCATCAGGGAAGTGCAAATAAAAACCACATTGAGATATCACCTAACCCCAGTGAGAATGACTTTTACCAAAAGTCTCAAAATAACAGATGCTGACATGGATGTGGAGAGAAAGGAACACTTGTATACTGTTAGTGGGACTGCAAACTAGCACAACCTGTATGGAAAATAGTATAGAGATTCATAAAAGAACTAAAAGTTGGCCTACCATTTGACCCAGCAATCCCACTACTGGGTATTTACCTGAAGGAAAAAAGTCATTTTATCAAAGAGACACTTGCACTCGAACATTTATTGCAGCGCAATTCACAATCGCAAATATGTGGAGTCAACCCAAGTGCCCATCAATTCTCGAGTAGATTAATAAAAAGTGGCATATGTATACCACAGAGTTCTACTCAGCCATAAAAAAATGAATTAATTCCTTTTGTAACAATGTGGATGGAACTGGAGACCATTTCTCCTTAGTGAAGTCTCGCAAGAATGGAAAAACAAACACCACGTGTCCTCACTATTAAATTGGAACTAAACAAACAGCAGTCTTGTGCAGGAATTGAAGTACAACTCAACAGAAATAAAGCAAGTGGGAAGGGGAAAAGGGCATGGTTGACATCATACCTAATGGGTACAATATACACTATCCAGGTGATGGGCACACTTATAACTTTGTCTCAAGCAGTACAAAAGCAATCCATGTAACCAAAACATTTATACCCCTGTAATATTCTGAAATAGAAAAAAATTATAATTATTTCACATTAATTTTTTTTTTTAATAGAGACAGGGTCTCATTCTGTTTCCTAGGCTGGTCTCAAACTTCTGGCCTCAAGCGATCCTCCTGCCTTAGCCTCCCAAAATGCTGGGATTACAGGTGTGAGCCACTATGCCTGGCCTGAGGATTTATTTTTAATAGTTAACATTAGGTGCACTAAAAGTTGGATTGCCTTTAAATATTTTACAGCAGAAGTAACTGCATGAATCCATGTTTTTTGCCAAATATAAGATACATATTTTAAAATATGAATATTCTATAAGAAGTGATTAAGAGCAAGGACTTAAAAACCAGGCTGCTTGGGTTTTATTCTAGAGTCTATAACTTAACTACTAGCTTTGTGCCCTTTGATAAATTACTTATTCTGCCTCCATTTTCTCTCCTGTAATTTGGTACTATATAGTGGTGCCTGCATGTAGAATTGTTATGATGATTAAATGAGTTAATATATCTAAAATACTTAGAATTGTACCTGGCACTGACCAAGAAGTAGGTAATAAGAAAACACATATTTTTTGAGACTACCACAGAATTTTAATCTGCTAGTACTTGGTCTTAGATACTTTAAGAAGGTATGTTACTAATATCTTCTGCATCAACTTTATTCCTATTCCTGTATCATTCCACTATCTAATGATTGGAACTATCACTTAAGAGGTAAAGGAGCGTCCTGGGTTGAGGAGACTCGAGGGTTGTGTTGGGCTCTCACTGGGCTGGGTTACAACCCACAGGCATCAGGGAGCCTGAGCTCTCTCCCTTGGAAGTTCTCTGCCAGCCCCTTAACCCTAACCTGGTAAACACAGTTCTTTGCTCAGCCCCTTCCCTCAGCCCCCTGCACACTGGGATGGGAGTCCCAGTCCAAACCCACACCTCCTGAACTGATCTCATTGAACTTCAGGACCTTCCTCTTGGGGTCCTGCTCTTGCAACTGGGCAAGTGCTCATTCTGTCCATCTGCATGACTTGAGGTGATGATATTGTTTTCACCTATGACCAAGAGCCTAATATGAATACGTCTGGGACCATCAGGGTGACTTTCTGGGCCCTGGGAAATCTGGAAGTTATAATTACAAGTTTAGTGAGGACAATAGGTAAGGTTTGTGAAAACCAGAGTGTCCTAGCCAGGCAGGAGGAGCAGGAGCTCACTCCTTCTTGAAAAGGCATTTCTCTGGAAAGGGGAATAAGGAGAGAATAAAGAGAACTAGTCAAGTTTCTGTGCTCACTCCATGCCAAGTTCTTTTCATAAATTATATTCTTTTCCGAACCTACCTCTGTGAGGTCAGCTTAGCACATTTTACAAAAGGGCACAGTGAGGGCCGGATGCTCAGAGGTTCTGACTAGCACAGATGGTGTCAGAACCAGGATTGAAACCTATGCAGTTATTATTGCACCCTCCTGCAGTTAATAGAAGTTCCTCTGCATATGTTGTGGCCCGTAGGGGCAGTGAGTGCTGGACAGTTTCCAAGAGAATCTGTGATACTCTTGAGCCCAAAGGCAGAAAGGAGTTTGAGCATCAGCATGAGTCAGGTTTCATGGTGACGGCTACTCTGGGAGTCAGGGAATGAAGCCATGGGCAGGACCAGGAAGGCACTGGCTATTTGGGACAGGAGGCGTGGCAGGGTCAGTGACTGGGAAAGAAACAGGAAGTTGGGCAGATTTCCACAGATGCACAGTCACTGTGTCTTTGGGCTCCTATGGCTCCAGCAAGGGTGTCAGCTAGACACCTGGGAGGCCAGGTAGCCTCTGATAGCCCAGCCCTGAGTTCCCTGTGATGAACAGGGCCTCATCTTTCTTCCTGTGGTCATGTGAGTGTGACCTTGCCTTCCTATGGGCCCCCGAGTGGCAGGATGGCACTCCTGGCTTCCATGGCCAGACAGCTGGGGAGCTGCTGTCACTGCTCTGTCTAGGCTGTGCTGTGTTTCCTAACAGCTTCATGCTGCCTCTTCCACCCTTCCTCCTGCTGAGCGTTTCAATCTGCAAAAAAACCTGAAAGAAACGTATGTGAGGGTTACATACAAGAGAAAGATATCCTTGAAAATCTGGGCTGGTTTAGCCTAGAAAAAGCCATATATCGATTAAAGCAAGAATACGAAAGCTTCTTATACAAAGAGTGAAACTAGCCATTCAATCGCTGCGCTCTAACAAAGTGCAGTGGAAGAGGCTCAGGTTACCTTGGTGGATCAGAATGCCTTTAACAGAAACTGCTTGCATGATACCCGGGCACCAAGGTGTTCAGTAGACTCATCTTCTCTGGATCCCTTTTGGAAAGGTTATTTTCTGCCTCTCCTGGTTTAGAGCAGAGTCTTGCCAAAGTAGGGTGACACCTTCATGGTGCCTCAAGAACTCTTCTTGTTCTCTTAGCCTCTAATTAGCATTTATGTGTTTTCCTAGGGTTCAGTCCAGAAAGCCAAATAAATCATGTGCCTAACCTTCCCTGCTGAGGTTCTCCTGTAGGCTGAGTGTAAGTATCTTATTAATTTGTTGGCAATGAGCTCCTATTAGTTCAGTCTTAGTTCCATCAAGACTCCATAGCTTTTTTCTAGAGGCGCCCAGGCTTAGAGAGGAGAAACATTAAGTAATCATTAACTGTGCGACCGCTATAACCTTACTTAGTCCCTTGAAACCCTTGTTTTCTTTGAAAATTGTGAGTGATTAGCCCCCTCTCATGTTTTCCATAAAGAGCATGTGAGTGTTTCTACTTGGTGTTAGACAAGTTCCTGTCCTGGGCGTGAAGCAATGAGTTAGCTGCTGCGGCTCCTCCTGCCGGTGCTGGTCCCTGGCAGCACTGCTCTGCCACGTGCCGGCGCACTTAGCATGACTGCCTATTCTTCTGCCCGGCCCACAGCTCCTGACCAAGCTCCCTCCTGGTCTCTGAAGCCAGATTCATACTTTGTGCTTCTCGAGGATTCTGGTTGCTGAGTCTCTAGCCCTGAGGGGTCCGGAACTTCTTCAGACTCTGGAAAAGCTACACATCCTCTATGCCTCAATTCCTCATTGTTTTCATGGCACAAGAATCATCCCCCTTGCAGAATTATTGTAAGAATTAAATATTAAATATTTAATTTATTGATACTGAAAAATAATGTATTGAAAACACGTATATGTCCCATTCTGCAAAGTGTAGAAGCAGAGTAGCTGGGTGCGCCTGACTGTGTTGGTTGATCTCCCGGAACTTGAGACCCTGGTCTCTTGGACCTGTAATCAGCCTGTCCCTCTCCACCTTTTTACTTCTCCATCTGGACTTAATATATTACCTGTCTGAATATACACTGTAAAATGGATTTGATACTTTTCCTGATTCTGAGGGGAACTTGAGGTGTCCATCTCATTATTATGCCTATTCTTGCCCCAAAATCTAGTCCCTGGGTCTGCCCGGTCTTCTCCTTTTTAAGCTAAGTGTGCAGAAGTGTCAGACACAGGACCTGGGAGGAATCCGCAGACACACGGCAGAACTGGACAGGAAGCTGTAGAGCTCAGCTGACCCGGCTGGCGTGCTGCATTCAGGGGCTGGAAGCTCTTTTATTAGCAACATTGTTTGGGTGCCCTCCTCACTCCATTGCTGCTTTCTTCTTCCACACCCCAAATGAACTGTAATTTTACCAGTTAGCAGAGTACAGTCTGCCACAATTTTTGGTATATAGTTTTCTTTCTGATTATAAGCATCTTAAAAACTTTTTTTCTGCTGTGAGATTTATTTCAGTGATCAAATACAACTGAAAATGGGTTAGGGGTAGGGAGTGTTTCCCCAGCCCTGGGAACTTCAAGCTCGGTATTAATCCTGACAAGCTGGGCACTCACTGTACCACCGTGTTCTCACATGCATGCAAAATGCCCTCTCTCTCTGTCCGGGTCCTCCTCACTCTAAACCTCTGTTTCTGTGACTCCAGAACTCAACCTTGCACTGGCCCCTGTGTTTAGAAATTGCGTTTGCTTTCTCTGATATCCCGTGCTTTGCAGCCAGTCTGTCTTTCCCAAGCAGGTGGTGTGGAGTAAAAACAGTGATGGCTCAACCCTGAGTGCTCCTTGGGTGAAGGCGCTTTTCCTGTATTATCTCATCCAATCCTCCGGAATATTGCGATTACCATCCTCATTTTGCAGGTGAGGAAACAGGAAGGTGAAATGACCTCAGGTGGCAAGAATGAGGTAGGGTCCAGGACCCTAACCCGGGAGCAGGACTCAGAGCTGTGCCCTGGGATCAAAACCTGCCTGGGTTCCATTTGCAATGCGACCAACAAGCAGCAGGCACTTCCAGGGCTTCTCTGTATCAGCGCCCTGTGTCACATACAGCCGGATAGTGGAAGCCCTAGTGAATGTTGCATCGTTGCATCACTTAGATAATATGATGCCTTGCTTTATTTCTCACAGGAGTTGGGGGAAAAGAAACAGATAATATGATTTTATGCAATCTGCTCTCCTCATTCCCCCTACCCTGCAAAATGAACTTCTCAGAGCCAGGAAAGCTGCAAGTCTGGCTGCCAGGGCCTGGCAGGGAACCTTGCTGTGTTTATTTTCTCATATATTCTTCCGTGACCTTCCGTATCTGCCTCTGCCTCCCGGGGTGGTTTCTGGGAAGCAGAAAGCTGAGGCATCTGCTCAAGAGAGCACTGGCCCCTGTGTCAAATGGCCAAGGCTTTGGAACTCGGGTTTGTCACTAATTATATACGTGGCATTTTTCCCTGGCCGCAGCCTTTTTGTCTCTTATTTTCCCAAGAAAATGAGAATTTGATGATAAAGCAGACTGTATCCTGTCCCATGTTTTGTTCTAGACATTTCCTGTATAGTGATGTTTTATTACAGAAGTTTTCTTTTTGTGATTATTTTTAAAAATAAGCAACACAATGTTTGATATATATGTGCCCAATACATGTTAACACATCAAATATGCATAAGTGGCTCAAAATGATTGTTAAAAATCATTACATTTTATAGGGAAATTCTACTAATTATCTTATTTGGGCTTCGCAATAGTCAAGCAAAGAAAGCAAAATCTCACTCCACTAACAGGTAAAATTTTGCTGCACAGAAAGAAACATGGCTTGCAGGTGGCCCAAGGGCTAAGGGGGCCAGCTGGTACCGTCCTCTGCATCAGATGCCCTTGTTAAGTCACAGCTGCCACTGTCCCTGCACTGGGGGTTAACTCAGAGACCACATTTAAGGATTTGAAGGTGCAGATACACTAATGTGATCATTCCCTGGCTTATTTCTAAGAAACGTCGATTGTCTTGACTGACACTTTTAATAGAAAAGGACATTTGCAGGCCCAGCTGTGAGTGACACAGCTCACCTGGTCTTTCTCCTTGGGGAAGCGACTGGCTTTTCCATACTGGTTACTTGGTATCCCAAACTTGGGTCTTTTTCCTTAGCAACACCTCTGAGTCTTAATTAATGAAATTAAATTGTTATTTGATTTTTATCCTTTGTTTTTTTCAGACAACAACAACAAAATAACCATAAAGAACTGAAGGCACAGAATATAGAATATAGAATAAACCGTATACCTATATATGTATGTATGCATGCCTGCATATTTGTGTCTGTGTGTGTATGCAGTTTTGTACATTTATGAATTTGTGTGTGCCTGTTTTTTTATTTATGAGTATTGTTATGTATATTTGTGTTTATTTTTATGTATGTTTTTATGCATGTATGTGCACATACATGTGTGCATACAAGAGGAATGGATTTATCTGCTTTGGTGTTTCTGTCCATATTCTCTACATTATTACTATTATTATTTTTTTTTTGGTATTGTCCCAGGTCCACCTCTATGGAACATTCCAGGCAGATTGCAGTGGTTCCCCCTGGACAGATAAATTTCTTGACTGTAGAATAATCTCAATTTTTCCACCGTGACTCATAAAAAAGTCTATTTCTTTAACTCTTTCTTCTCTGATTTGCTCAAGGTTAGATTCTTGTGCCTTCCAGATATGTGTCTCCAACCCCCACTCCATGCAAAGTCTATGAAATGTTGCGTAACTCTTAAGTCGCTCAGACGTAGATTGCAGCAGCCCCTCTTGCCACCACAGTCCTGTCTCCCAAGGGCTCTTTGAGAAGTCTTAGTGGCCAACAGGTCACACATTTGATAGTCTCTAAAAACTTGTTGCTCATCACAACCTTGTTGCTACTTGAATGTGTAAGAAATTTTTAGGTGGCTGGGTTACAACTAACTTTGCACTGCAGAAATACAAGAATTACTCAGGGAAGAAGTAACTGTAATAGTCATCTCGGTTATTCATGCTTGGCCTCTTTTCTTTGGCCACATTTAATTTGTCTTCCCAGAGGGAGGGGGAAAATGCTTTTATTCCTTGCTGCTCTGATTAAAATAACACAGGTTTCTGTGAAAGAGGGAAAGAAAGGAACGGACTGCTCTTTAGTTCCACTCAGAACCATTGCAAATGTCCCTGCTGTAATGCTCACAACAACCCTGTGTAATAAATAGGTCCCACCACTGCTTTGCCTACATGAGGGACCTGAGGCCACAGAGTTGCCTCGTCCTGGTAAATGGTGCTCAGGACAGGCCAGCTCCCAGCCCCCCAAACCAGTGACCTGGTTGCTGTGGGCACATGGAGGTGGCATGCAGGGCAGGGCACAATGTGGTGCCTGCAGAGGGCAAGGTCTCGTTTTCTGGGCTGAGGACTGCTGTTCTTCATGAGCCAGAGGCAGTTCTGACAAGCAGGTTTATCTACCCACTTGGAGGGCTCAGGGGGTGAGATTAGAGCAGCAGGAGAGCAAGGGTCTTTGCAGGTTCTCAAATACCTTCTGGCTAAGACTGCCAGGGAAGAATAGGTTAGGAAACCCCTCAGATCATCTGCTTGTGACCTGTGCCCTGAAACTGGTGCATTCCTCATGCTGGCACCCGTGGGGCTCAGACCGCTCCCGGCTCCGGACCCTGCACCTCCAGCCCTCCCTTTCCTCCTGTCCTGGATGTGTCGCTCACCACGTTCATTGATTCTTCCCTCCACATTCCTACCTGGGGACCTGTGCCTATAGCCAGTGGCACCCTTGGAGTTACAGCTCATCCTGGGGGCCACTGCTCTGACAGTCCCCTCACCTCTCAGTCCCACAGAAGTCCTGGGGGTCACAGAGCCATCAGGAAGCCCCTCAGGACGCTGCTTCCCATCCTTCCCGCATTCCATGCTACCGAATGATAGAGTCCACACCCTGCCCTGGGAGTGCTGGCCCCTCGGTTGCCTGTCCTCATCCACTGCTGTTAACCTTCCTTCTGCCTCTCAGCTTCCAGCTTTTCAGTAGGTGACTTTTCTTGTCACATTCCTCAGTCCGATAACCCACCATTTGGGTTCCAATTCTTTTGGGGAGTATTTTCTGACCCCGCAGACTTGAAGAGACGGTGATGCTGACACGTGCTGGGAATGCCCTTCGCAGGTGTGTGGCGGCCGTGTGGCTTCCTGGCAGGGCTGGGATCTCTTTGAGCCAAGGAGGAATCCGGAAACACACTCAGGATTCTTCTTTAATGTGCAAAAGTGGCTCCCATGACCCAGGTCAACCATATGCCTTTCTCGATTGCTTAACTATTCTTTGATACATTTCAAACCCTACTGAATATATTTTATTAATATTGTAAATATAAAACTCATTTGAAATTTACAGTACTTACATTTGGGAAATGCAGGTAAATGAAGTGTAAATGTACTGGTGGGAATATTAGTCAATGTTACAAACAATAAAATCAATAACAAAGCAGCTTTTACTAGGAAGTATCTAGAATGCCCCAAAGTGTCCAGGTTCTTTGATCCAGCAATTTAGGTTCTAAAGAGGGAAATAATTAAAAAACCTTTGTGTGAAAGACGGTATTCCTGCAATTTGCATATTAATATTGACCAGGACACAACCTCAAGTTCCAATTACAGACAAAGTGTCCTTAGAATTGTGATTTACCAACCTGTGATATATTATTTTACTTATTGCATTTATTATTGCAGTTATTAAAATTATAACCATAAAAAGCATTATTAAATTTAAAATAATGCTTTTGCTAGAATTTTTGTCTTAAAAAAGCAGATTCACAATATTATATTAAGTATATCTATATCTGTATGTCTATATGAGTATCTCCAAATATCCATTTGTATCTTTGATATTTGCATGTGTTCATATACGCACAGATCACATTGATAACATATATATGCATATTTCCAGTTACTTATGGCTAGCTAGAGATATATTAAGTCATTTATACCTGCATACCCATGCATATATATTTATATAAAATCTGTCTATCTGTTTTCTATCTACATATTTTTCTAAAGGACTGAATTAAAAAAATTCACCAAAAAGTTAATAGTGGTTGTGTTTAGAAAAAGGCCTATGTGGAACTAATTTTTATCTTTTATACTTTTTGTCTCCAAAATTTACTTTTATGAACATTCATTACTTTTTAAAAATGAAAGCAATGTATTTTTTTCAAAAGTACTTTACCCACCATTTCACATTTATGACCCTCAAGACATTGTTAAAGTTGGACTACAATTTAAATAAAAATAGCCACAGCCAAGACAATGGGCATTTTTCCTCTCTGGCAGCCACACAATGAGAATGCATTTGACACGGAGCCCAGAACATTCCAAGTGAACTAATAGCAGGAAACACACTCAAGCTGAGATCATTATAAGTTACTAGATGACAATTTGTTCTAAGTTTCAAAAATTAACCCAGCAAGTATGATTTGGCCACAATAGCAGAATATTAAAAATCATTTAAACTCAACTCTTCCAGTGCTGAACAATTTTTTGCTGTTGCTTGAATATGGCTCAAATGTCTGCATTTGTGTTTATCATTTTACAGAGGACTGCTGTTGCAGCAGAGAGGATATCGCAGCTCACGGGTGCTCAGTGCACCCCAGGTCCTCACCAAGTATTTTTATGCAGTATTTCTCAGTATCACAACAACCCTACAACACAACACAGATGTCGTTTTCTTCTTTTATAAAAGAGAAAACTGAGCTGGAGAGATGTTAAATAACTTCCCAGATTGTGGTGGTGACAAATGAAATAATTCAGGTAAAGTGCTCGTTTCAATGACTGGTGCACGCACAGCAAGTGTGGAACAATGTCAGCTGGTATAATTACGAGGACAGCACTCCTGGTGGGCCATGCCTGAAGGGACGTTTCCACAATAGAGCGTAAGAAGCGCTGTCAACGGGGGCTCCTGGTCAGGGATTCCCACAGATTTAAATTACTTCTGTGAGACTAGGGGTCATTTGAATGGGGGACAAGTTTGTACCTGTTTGCCATGGTGGTCACTTTGGGACAAGGGCCAGAGAGAATCTGATATTGGGAAAGAACTTTCACACAAGGAAAGAATTAGCGGCAGAAGGGCAGAATTCCCCATTTACAATAGAAAAGGAAAAAAAAAAAGGAACTACAGGACAGCAGGGGTTCCTGATAGGGAAGAGGGTTAGAATTATGTACATGTAACAAAGACACAGGCTGTGACTTTGAGCCTTCTGGAAAGCTTCATGTCCATGACTATGTCTTCTGGGGCCACCTGCAGCTGGCCTCAACCCCTGCTCCTGACTTTCTCTTTATTTCTCTCAGGCTCTCTGTCCTCAACACAAATCCACAGCTCAACCACTCTGTGGTCAGCATAGGAAAGAATTTTATGAGATTCAGACAGCCTAGTCAAATCTAATGTCTGTTGCTTACATTCTTGGCAGAATATTTTGCCATTGTGATCTACACAGTAAGTCATAATGAAAAAGTGGCATGTGTCTCTCTTCCTCAACTCTTGACCTAGATTTTGAAAAGTAGCCCCAGGGATTTATGTAGCCTGTGGGTAGCTCACACCTAATCCTTGCAAATTATAACAAGCATTCCCCAGGGGATGCATAACTCTGCAAGCCCATGCTTCTTCCTCAAGGTAGGCCCGCCCTGCCCCAGCAAGGAAGCTTGCATTTTGGCTCTGACTTCCCTTTTTGGCCAGACACCCTGAACAAAAACAGTGTACAACCTAAACAACTGTACCATATTGACCTTAGATGGTAAAAGGCTGAATTTATGAGGTCTGTCCAGAAAATATCCAGCTGTAGAATATGAAAAATAGAGACATTTATTGAAGAAGATACAAGATACAAGAAACATTGTACATAGGACCATGATGCCTCGTCCCTTTCAAATTAGGCAACTTGGGACCTCACACGGTTCTTTCAGAGTCTTTTAACCTAACCCTACACATTCAACATTCTCAGGTGTTCTGCTTGTTACAGGCCTTCCAGAACATGGATCACTTTCAACAGATTCTCGGCCATCTTTGAAGCGTTTGTGCCATAGTTTTATTTGTGCTGCATTCATTGCATTGTCCCTGAAAGCCTTCTGAATCACCTGAATAGTTTCCAAAATTTGATACAGATTCTTTGCCCTACTCACTCAGTCATTTTGAATGTGACGGCCACACTGCACACATGCTCACTCAAGGGCATCTAGCACCCCACCGACTAGTACAGTGGTGTCGTCATTGTTCATGTAGGCGCATTCCAGTTCACTCTCCTTGACTGCCAGGTTACATCAATGTTGCTCAAACCATTCTCATTATATTGACAGTAGCTGGATATTTTCCGGACAGACCTTGTATAAAAGAAGTAGGATGAATTTATGAGAATAATAACAAACTTTTTAAAAGGGACTAAGAGAAAATATACCTGGAGGTATCAAGGTACTTGGGACAAATTTATGCTTTCCACCTGAACATGTTGCTGACCAAGAAACATACCATGTGGTCTTGAAGAGAAATGGACCCCTGTAGAGGCCTCCTGATGAATTAATTTATTCATTCAACATTTATTGGGCACCTATTATCTACCAGGCCCTGTGCTAGCACTGAGGATTCAGGAACTGGTATGGTAGCTGCTGTCCTTGTGAAGCATCTCTCTTAAGCTTAGGTCCATGGCCTGGCATCTACGGACATATACGTGAGTATGAGTGTGTGTGTGTGTGTGTGTGTGTGTGTGTGTGTGTGTGCGCGCGCGCGCGCACACGTGCAAGCGTGTATTTTTCCAAGGATGGGAAGACTTCATGAGATTTTAAAGGGATGAGGGGGAGAGGGCAGGCCAACTAGAGCTGTGAGTGCAACAACAGAGCTGGCGTCCAGATGAACCCACAGAGTAAAACCAGCAAATGAAACAATTGGACACACGATGTTTTCTTTCTTTTTCCCCCTTTGTGGTACTTTTCTTTTTTCTACAGGGTAGAAGAAAAAGATGGAAAGAGTCAGAAAGAACATAAATGTTGATAGAGTAGTCAGCAGAGAGGAAAACAAAAAGGGCTTTTAAACTCAGAAAGGAAGAACGTGAGGGTGGGAGGAATTTCCTACAGGAGAAGGCGTATAGTACAGCACACACATACACACGCCCTCGTGCAGGCACAGAATGGAGAAGGCTTGTAATACACCTTTCCCATTGGTTAGTACGAACGTGGGCACATGCATACAAAGAACGAAGGCATGTGGCACACCCTTGGTATGGCTTAGTACATACATACATGCATGGCATGTAGCATACCACACATCCATACGTGTGTGTGTCTACACAGAAAGGAGAAAGCATGCAGCACAGGCCTTCCTAATGCATAGGACACACATACATACATGCACACAAACACAGGGAAAGGTTCCATAGTCACAGTTTAGGAAATAGTTGATTATAAAGTTGATTATTAACAGATTTATTTTAGTTAAATGGATTAACTAAACATATTTCTTTACTGTGACATTTCTCCAGTTTTTTAATTTGCTAAAGTGAATTAATATATCTCACAGGAAAGATATCATATGTGGCTCACAGTATACCCACAGCATAGGTTTTCTCTCTTACACTTTGAGAACATCTCGTAACACTAGTACTTTTGGGGAGAAATTGAGGAGAGTGAGCTAGATGTGACAAGCCCAACCAATTCTCCTGATTCAAAGGAATGATATCATAAGTTGTGCTGAAGAGTGGCCAGGGATCCTTCAAACTGTCCTTATCATGCCTGGAGGGGCGAAGGCTGGACTCTCTGGGGCCTGTGAGCACATTACTGAAGTGTAGTGACCAAGGCGTAGCAATGAGGTGAGGGATGCAGATGAGAAGACAGAAATGAGCCAAGTAGGAGCCAGGGGATGTGTGATGATGATGAAGATGATGATGATGAAGACGATGATGATGATGATGACGATGATGATGATGATGATGATGACGACGATGATAATGGTGATGATGATGATGTTGACAGTGACACTGATGACTGATGATTAGGAGGAGGATGACCATGACCATGGTGATAATGACAGGATTGGTGCCACTAAGAGTTAACATTACTGAGCACAGACTGTGAAGGTGGAGTGAGTTAATGCATGGAGCAGGGCCCATAATACCATGGGCTGCTCATGCTGCAGCTGCTCTTATTACTGTGTGTTAGCTGCTACTCAAGATATTTTATAAGTGTAGTATATCTAATCTGCCTAATCCCAAGGGAAGTGCAACCATCTCACTCCCATTTAATAGACGGAAAAACTGAGGCTTAAATGGTTTAACTTGCCAAGTTCACACAGATGCTAAGGTGCAGGGCCCCCAGTTTGTAGGCTCTGCCTCTAGAGCCCCAGCTCTTGGTCACTCACTTACAGAGGAGTTTCTTTATGCCAGTGATGGAGCTCAGGAAATTTCACCCCAAAATATGTCTCCTTGGTATAAAGAACATTTTGAATTAAAGTACATTCAATATCAAACAGCATTGGAGGGGGCTTCCCTTCTATTAAAGATTGAAGGGGCAATTGACTTCCTTTCCTCTCCCTGTTATCTTAAAAGATTGCAGGAAAGAAGATTCAGAATGCAACCAGACAGGGCCCAAATCATTTAAACACAATACCTGTCCCTCAGGTTAATTTAATTTGCAAAGAGAGTCATTTACGAGTCAATCTGTTCCCCCCTCCATTCTCCTCCTAGCACCATTTGTCACCCCTAAACAGAATTACCTGTACTCCTCATCGCCTCTCCCCTCCAAAAGGACAGGTGTAAAAACATCTGAACTTCGCTGGGATAATCAATCTGTGACTCTCCCCATGCACATGGTAAATAACTCTTCTCTTATTAATCTGCCCTAATTGTGAATGATCTTTCAGCGAGCTTCCGGGGGAAAGGACAAGTTTCCCCTCACCCCTACATCAGACCGTGCTAAATGTTTACAAATATCAGTTCTCACTACAGCCCTTTGCGAAGCGTGTTATTGACCTAGTTTATAGAGGAGAAAATGGAGGCTGATACTGTGAAGCATCTTGTCCAGGCTCATCCAGCTGATAAGAATCAGAACCCAACATAAAAATCAAAGCTGTTCCATTCAGAAAGAGGAACACATTTTAATCTATGTGTTTGACCCAAGATCAGTGGCACTTCTGTACTGCAGGGCCTAGCAGGGACTGGTGACACGGCGAGTGGAGGGAAGCAGGACCTGAGCACGCGTGGGCTGCCGAGTGAGTCACAGTGAGCCTCCAACAGGTTCGTGGGGAGCCTGAAGCCAGTCCACCGGGACACCTCTCAGGGAGCCCATACCCCGACTCGTTCTTCCATGCATTTTCTTATTTGTTTGGCACAATATAAGGGGAAAAGGCACAATCCAGGCAGAGAAAGGAGTGTATGAAAAATAGATACATGAAAAATAAAACAGTGCTTGGTGAAGGACCAGAAATGAGAAGGAAGGGCTGGGAGGCCAGCAGGAAAGTGGGGTGGGGATTGCTGTAGGCAGGTGGAATTATGGCAAGGGCCGGGAACCAAGCTGGGAAGGACAGACTCCCCTGTACCACAAGGAGTTACCAGGGGTTTTGCTTTGTCTTGTTTGAATTAATCTGGTTTGTTCTAGGTTTGGAATGGCTTGAGCCAGTTTGTTTCCTAGGAAGACATTCCCGGAGTTGTGCAGCAGCGCTTCCTGGTATAGGAGCTGATGTGAAGACAACACAGCAGTCACAGTTACAAGTATGAAAGATGTAAATAATGAAGGCCTGTGAGAAACGAAAGGAAAAAATGGTACATCTCCATGGCCCCTACCCGTTTTTGCCTTCTGCAAACTCTGAGATCCAGGGTCAGGGTCAAGGATGTGGAAAGTTTTCGAGCAGGAGGTTTCCAGTTTCATCTCATTCAGAGAATAAATATGTTGTGATGACTTGACAAGCTCTCATATGGTAGATGCAACACTGCTGCTCATTGCGGCGTTTGCAGGTGAAAGAAGAGGAGGCGTTTGTTCCTTCTTCTTCTCTAGGAGTGCAGATGATAGAACAAAACCATTCTGTTGCGTAAACCCAGCACAGGCACCAAGAGCACTCGGTTCTGCGGAGCGATGTGGAAGAGCCTAGCTTTCCAAGTGTACGTCTTCGAGGCTTCGTGATGCAGTAGAATAAAGGTTGGAATTAGAATAATCTGGAATCAAAGTTCAATCCTCCAACTAAGCAGCCCTGTGATGCCAGACACTTTACCTACTTTCTCTGAGGCTCTCATTTCTCATGGGTAAAACTGCGAAAAATAATAATCTAGTGGTAAAAATGTTGCGAGTTCAATGAATTAAGGCAGGTGAAATTTGGTTCATTGCCTTGCACACAGAAGTTGTTGAATAAATGCTGATTTGATGCATCTACCCAACATTTCACTTCAGGGGCTCCCACCAAGGGAATCCATGTTCAAGGGCTGGAGGATCACGCTCATGTGCAAGTGTGAGCATTGTCTTGCAGGAGCCACACTTACTGAAATAATCAGAAAACATTTCAAACCTGCTATCGAGGTATTCGCAGCAATGCCACATAAAGTCAGGGTGGAGCCTGGGCCAGGCATGCCCTGGAGCCAGGTGTGCAGGGAGAACTAGGGCTCTTTGACATGGGGGTGATGTTCCTTAATCCCTGTTTCCCAGTGTCCATCTCCTACCAGCCCAGGGTACAGTAGTGAGTGATTCATCCCTGTCACAGTGAAGGCCTGGGTCTGGGAGTGGTTGTGGCAGCAGGAACGAGAGCGAGAGTCCCAGGGAAAGGTCACACTCAAGGATCCCATGTGGCCCAGGGTCGCTGCCTCGGGTTCGGGCTTGGACAGTAGCTGCACCCTGAGACTTTACACCAGTCATCAGGTTTCCTGATCTGAGAAGTGGGATCTGCCAATGTCTTGTCCTTCAAGGTTTTTTCACAACCTTTTAAGGTTCGACACAGCACAGACACTCAAGAGTCTCATGAATCATAAAGTGCTCATGAAACCTTTCTGGGGGGATGTTTTTGGTTTGCATTTTGTGCCATATTTTAGAAATTTCTCAAAGTAATGCATATGTATGATTTCTAAAATGGTAAAGAAGTTGTCATAATAAAAAGCAAAATTATTGCCTCAGTCTTTCCACCCATGGGCCCATTCTGCAGAGGCTCGATCCTTTTAACTATCTGTCTTTGGTTTTTCATCATCTCCACAGCTGAAGTAACACACTCATACACCTAGCCCTTCATTTACCCAATTGAGATGTTTTCTAAGACTTCTGGCTCTGATTTCTGAGATTTAGGACAAAAACTCCATGGTCCAGAATCTGCACTGCAGCCCATGTTGTGTCCTCTCCAAATTCCTTCTTTCTTCTGCACACACTGGGCCTTCAGGGTCAGGTGTCAAAGGGCTTCGTGGCCGGTTAAAGACTTTGAGTCTTGCCCAAGGTCAAGAGGAAGTCGTGAGAGAACTGCTACGTAGGGGAGTCACAGTGTCAACTGCTCATCATGCCCTGCTTTGAGCCAACCTTCCCAGCAGAAGACAGAGGAAAAACAGCAATTCGTAAACTTTTTAAAATAATCTTAGTTTGGAATAAGATATAGACCAAAATTACTTTTTAAAAGCCAGTGATCCTTTGTTGGGGGAGAGGGGAGCTCTGTCTAGTGGCATCTCTAATCATTATTTTCATGATCTTTGTTGTACCTTCACCATGTACAGTTTTCGGGTTGTGATCCGTCCCTGCAACCTCCCTCTGCAGGAGAACTGACAGGGGTGGATGAGGCGGGGGTGACGGCACTGTGCTCTGAGCGTTGGGACCTGTGTGCTTGTAACTTAGCACCCTAAGCTGCATCAGTCAGTACGCGGGGCACGTTTTTCATCGTGAACATGGTCCTGGGCTTTATGGAGCAGGAATGCAGTTGCCTCTCTGTATACCTCACACCCTCTCCTCTTGGTGTGGCCCACCAAGGAGACTTTTGATTTGTACCTTCTTAACTATTTATGGCTAATATTTTATTGTTTTAATGTGAATGACTCTTCAGAAGTGCTCTGGAGATGGTTCCCATGTGTTTCCTTCCAAAAATATCCATATTCCTCTACTGTGTAAACCCCACAGCTGTCTGTCTGGCAGATTCTTTTCCAATGCTTCATTCTGAAAAGATTCCAGGGGCAGAACTTCTGCCAGAGAACATCTTATAAAAGTTCTTCTTCTCACTCCAAATGAAAAACATTAAAGTAAAAGCCAGTAAATAGAGGTATTTTATTTTAGTGTTCTAATCTTATATGTATCCTCATTATTTTTATTTATTTTGTCTTTCCATGGGGGGAGGGATAAAAATAGCTTCATAATTGTGACAAGATACAAGCTCATAATCTTAGTCTTATACCACTGGTGGGTTCCCAGGGGACGCAGGTCAGCCCACTTGGATGGACAACAGTTTTCACATCTGTAAATTTTATGAGGTAACGAGAATCTTAACTGCTTCACTTCTCCAGTGCTTCACGAGCACACTTCTTCCTCCATAATGAGTGAGTCTGAGACTGTAATAGAGCACGGAATATTCTGGTTAGGTAAAGCTTATTTATTCAACGTCAAATATTTAGATACTTGGCAGTATATGAAAAATCACTTAAGTTTTTATTTTCTGTGGCTACATAAACACTGTCACGCTTGATTAATATTTGTAAAGCTGTAAGTGAAGGCTCTGAAATCCAACTTGTTTACTAACTATACACTTAGAAACATTTTTTCTCATAGGACAAATGCATGTCCTAGGCCCCTCTTTCCTGTACAGTTTACTGTGCTTTGCCCACTGATCACATCTCGCGGCTCTGGAATGAGATATTATAGAAGCGAGTGAGTGAATGGAGAAGAGTGGCCCGTATGTTTGATACGTGGCTGTGTCAGTTTGCGAGGGCTGCTGTGACAAACAACCAGACACTGGGTGGCCTAAACAATAGGAATTTCTCATTTCACAGTTTTGGAGGCCAGAAGTTTGAGGTCAAGGTGTCACCTTGATTCCTTCCGAGGCTTCTCTCCTTGGCTTGTAGACGGCGTCTTCTCCCTGTCACTCTTCACACGGTCTCCCCTCTGGGTGTGTGTCTGTGTCCCACACCCCAAATCCCTCCCCTATGGGGCTCTCACACTCAGAGCCACTATCCACCTGCCTTGATCACCCAAGGACCAGGTACCAGACAACTAGCACCAGCCCCTCTGCCCCCAGGCCCCGAAATTATTCAAACTAGCCCATCCTCAGCCTGCCCACCTGCCTCGCCCACACCTTCTGCAGAAGCGACAGTGACAGAGCCTGACGGCTCTCGCCCAGGCTTCCCTCGCCTCCCTGTGTGCCCCCCGTGTGTGGTGTGCCGTCTCCTCGTGCACTGTGAGTAATACACTGTCTTTTCAATGGCAATCGTCTCCTGGTCTGCTCACCCTCTGTGCGTCAGATTTTCTATTAATACGCTATATCTTAGAACACACTTACCCTCGACACAACAACACAGCCCCACAGTCCATGGGCCCCAAAGCAGCACCCCAGTAGCATCTGCTTAGCTTTGCTGTCATCTCCGAGGCTCCTGAGCCTTTGGGGTCCCTCCCCACCCACTCTGCCTGCTTCTCTGAGGATCCTTCCCAGCCTCCTCCAAGGATTTGTGGGCTCTCTCTTCTGCCTCCCCCCAGAGCCCTTTCACTCGTAGCTGTTATGAAACCAGTTGCATTGCGTGGCACTTGGCTATGTTCAGGTGTCCCTGCTTATGGAAGGTAGGCACATGTCTTCTCATACACGAGGCCCCAGGAACTAGCAAATGTCCCCAGGATGTAGGAAAGCCATGTGCGCCCCTCATACAGCCATTCCTCTTAACCATACAGGCACATAGATCAAGAAGTAAAGGTTGAGAAAGAAAAAGATTTTATGGCTAAATTATTGTAAAGCCAGCCTTAAGTGAGATTTTATTTTTCCAGGTCTCTGTTCCCATTGGAATACATCTTGGTATTTTCAAATAAACACAATGAGTCCTAAGTAAATAGAGAAGATCACGGTGTCGGTTAAACTCTCTCACCTTGTGTTTACTTGGGGTTAGTAGTCATCATACAGCGTACAAAATAAAATGTATTATATTCCTAGAAGCTTAAATAAGAAAGAAGTAAGCGTATATTTGTATTCTGTAACTTTCCTTCCAACAGAGAAAAGCAATGTTTAAATCTCCTACTTGCAGTTACCTGTTTGAAGGCGGACTCTGAGAAGTGTTACTATCAAAGCTTACAGTGAGAAGGTCTGTCGGGTGCTGTGGCCCAAACCTCATTACGTGGAGTCAACAGGCAGGGACTGGGGAGGTTGAATGACTCCTTAAATTAATGAGAAATGTGACTGTGTGTACATAGGGATAAAACCTCTGAATAAATATTTTAGAAAATTAAGTCAGTGAATTATTTTGCCTATAAAAATGCCAAAGTTTTAGTTGCTTACAGATATCCAGATGTTTTGGGACTTGCAGGATATGTTTTGAGTGGATGAAAATTGAATTTATCTGCATATAATTTAGTTGGCTAACTGTCTTCTAATTATTCTAGGTCTCCTTGGTTATGATAATGTTTGATAAACATGGCATTAATAGTTATAGTTTAATTACTAAAATAGATGCATATTCAAAACGAAACATAACAATGCGATATTTTGCAAGTTACTTTCCTAAATAGATGTCCCCTGCAGGGAATTATTATTCATTTCAGTCCTGTGTTCAATGACTTTACAACAGTCTGTAATTCTGATGTAGTGGTGGTACTCTTTTTTAAAAACAGAAAGTGTCATAAAAAGTTTTGATTTCTTCTCTTTTGCCTCCACCCCCACTCTTCCTTCCTGTTCTCTTTTCCTCATCCTCTTCCACACTTGTTCTTTTCCTTCTCATAGACCCCAAATAAAAGGTTAATTAGCAATGTCCCATGCAGCCAGCCACATACACACTAATTTTTTGAAAAATTGAATTGGATCTACACCCATAAGAGAACAAGATAGTCAACATTTGGTCCTTATCAGGAGAAATCGCCTGGTGTTTGGGTTGCCAGATTTAGCAAATTAAAATATGGAATTCCCAGTTCAATCAAAACTTTAGATAAATAATGGATAATTTTTTAGCATATCTTAGTTCCATGCAATATTTGGGACATACTAATATTAAAACACTACTCTTGGTTATCTGAAACAAAGCTCAGAATCTGGTATTTTATCTGGCAACCCTACAAGGCAAAAGAATTGATTTGGAAAATAGGCAGGCCCAGCTTGAATTGCAGCATTTTGGATTTGTGCGTTGTGAGCGTGTGATGGCCATGCCTCTGTGAATGTCCCTTCAGCAACGCAGGGGTGCTCACACGTGCATCCCAGCACTGCCCTGAGGTCAGAGGGAGATTGCGCTTCTGCGTGTAGGAAGTGCTTAACAAGGCAGCTCTCTTCCCTGCACAGAGATCCTTGGGGATCCTAATACCTTCCTTTCAGAGGGAAATTTCTCCTCTGCCACAAGCTGAACAGAGACTGGCAGTTGTGCAGGATAACTAGGTACTGTGACAACTCTGCAGACAATATTTTCTGATTATTTTTTCTTCCATCTCCTGAAGGGAGTAAAGAGTGTAAATTAGAAACAGTCTGTGGACCCTTGCAGTTAGCTGGGCAAAAGTTTCATGAACAGAAGATTTAAGACAGTTTAAAGATGTGCTCTAAATTCTAGTGGGAATTAATTTTTATTAAACTCTAGTTTGGTCTCATTGCATAGCTCAATTTCAAGAGGAAAAAAAACAATAAAGGATTTAAACTTAAGTACTTTTCTGCAATTAAAGTCTTCTGGAATTTTAAAAAGCCCAATTATATTGGCATTTGCCAAATATAAATGCATTTTCCATCAGCCCGGCCAAGAGGAGCTGGATGGGCTGGCCATCCGATTCTCAAGGAGCTGATGGTGACTCTGCAGTGACCAGCTTGGGAATCTGGAGTACTAGGTCTGGTCCTTCCATTGATGGTGGCACAAAAGGCCACCTTCTCCCAGGGGTCCTTCATGTCCGCAAATCCTCATAGCCCCTTGGTGACATGCATGTTGGAAAATAAGGTGCTCAAAAATAGGGAACGCAGCAAAGGAATACGCAGCTCCGCACAGCAGAGTGATGACTTTGAGAAAAGCGCGGCTATTTGGGTAGCATCCTTGTGCTACAGTTGAGTGATGTCCATGCCTGGCTGCGTATCACATGATATCAGATGGGCTCAGGCCACGTCTACAGGGTCTCCGTCTCAACAAAGGATCTACAAAGGGGCAGATTCAAGATTGGAAATCCCTGCCTGGCCCACATTTGATTTCATTTAGAAAGGTTTAGAAAAACTTTGCAACACACTAAATAATTTTTTCAAATGTCAATTGTAATATTGGTAATAATAGTAATAACAGAACCAGCAGCTCCAGGATAGTTGTGCTAACCTCACATACACTACATTACTTGCTGATAAATATGCAATGCCCAGCTGTGCCAAGTGACCTATCTCAGGCCACATGGTTAGTGACTGGCAAAGGTGGGATTCAAGGTGTCCTGCTCCCTAACCTGATGCAGCCAGGCATTCCTATGACATACCCAATGACAGGCTCTTTCTATTTCAAATTCAGTTCCCACAACATCCACCTAACAATCCCCAGAAAATACTAAATTGTAAAATGGTGTCATTCAGTTTGAGAATTGCTTTATAAATAATTTTAAATTTTAAATTCCCATGGAAATAGGACATGTTCTAATACCAGGTGTTCCTCTTCAAACAAACCCATGCTCCCAAATTGGATGGCTAGCAAACGAGGCCAGGGCAATTGGCTAGAAGGCTAGTTCCCTTCTCTCACAAAATTCAGCCTTGGAGTGGACCTCTAATCTTGGCAAGATATCCAGGCAGCTCTTGTGTATGATATCATTACAGCCCTGGACCTGCCAAACACACAGACAACCCCACAGTGGCAGAAACCTACAACCTGCTCAAGGTGGGGGCAGCAGGTGCCACTGTTAAAAGCCTGGCTCCAGAGCAGAAGCCACAGCTCCCACTCCACACCACTGTCACCAGCTTTGCAACCTTATTTAGGATAGTGGACCTCTCTGTGCCTCAATCTCCACATGTGCAAAATGGGGGTAATAAAATTATCCACCTTACAGGGTTTTGTGAAAATTTAGTGTTTATGCACATAAGCACGTAGAACATTATATTACATATTAACTACCGTGCAAGTGTTAGTGATCATTAGATTAAATGATTTAATGTAGGTGACACTGTCGGAAAAGTGACTGGCAATTAGGAAAGCACTATATAAGGTTTGTTATTATAAAGACACTGAGTCATCTATAATGTCTTTGGGTGAAAGGAAAGTATTTAAGGAGGCTGGGAAATCCAGTTCCTGAAATGTTAGGTATCTTTAGCTCTGTTCTCCATCCCTAGTCCCATTTGGATGGTAGATCAAGCTCAAAGAGATCATTGGTTAGAAAACCAACCATGGGGTGTTATGTCTGGAATGGATCTCAAATATTATTTTCTAGTGCTGCCTTTGTCTTCAGGAGCAAAAGGAACTGGAAGTGGCTTTTATTTGTTTCTCCGAGAAGGTGTCATCCGCTTTTACAAAGTTTTTCTCATTGGATTCTCGTTTTTAGAAATTTCAGCATTAAATATTTTTCTCCAGTTTTGCATATGTATGATCTGGAGTTAAGAGGTAAATCATTCCAGAGACAGGATGGCAGGCTCGCAGTGAGGAGCTGTCAAGGGTGGAAATCGGTGTGCCTAGAAGCAGCTTTTAAGAGTAATTTCTCTTCAAAACATCTTTTTCATACCGCGTGACAAGCATATGGATGCACCGTGGCTGTAGCAGCAGTAAAATGAGTGACAGCAAAGAGAACTGGTTTGAAACATTTATTTCCAACCCAAAGAGGGTTTGCAATAATGGGAAAGGGGAGAAAGCCTAACTGTCAACCAAAAGAAGAATGGATAAATTATTGGGGAGCTTTGCATTGTGTTTATTATAAATCTACATATTCCGCTCTTCCAGATAACAAAGTAGCGCTTGCTTTGACTTCTGACTGTAGGGCAACCGTGTGCTGCGGTCCTCTGTGGACTTGCACAGGAACACATAAAGCCTCTCCCCCGACCAGCTCCTGTGCATGATAACAAAGAAACACACAATCAGGTACTGAAAACCAGATTAGAAGAAAAACATGAACACTGTAAGCAACAACTGAGCAAAACGTTCTCAGCACCACTGGTGTCCTTATGGGCAATGTCACAGACCTGGTAAGAAACCCAAAAGACAGATTAGCGAGGTTCTTGGGAGTCAAATAAAAATGTTATGAATGTCATTTGCCATTTGAGAACATGCAATCTGGTGTATTCACTAATATGTTGTATATTAATAGTATAACAAAATAATAATGAAAGTTCTTTCATATATGAAAAAAAAGGAGACATAAAATTGCAGTTGGTAAGTGCAAAGCTGAGATTTGAAAGCCATCTGGATGAGTCCAAAGAGCTCATCCTTCTTATGCAGCGCTGATTTAGCCCCTGCTCCCCACAGGCTGGACCTGGGAGAGGCTGGCCCAGTCCTGTGGATGCAAGTGCAGCAGAGGTGCCTCCATGGGACCAGGAGAAGGTTCATGATGTTAGCAAACTGGACGTGAGTAGAAAGCATGTTCCATAGGTACCTGTCATGGCTGAGATAGATGCCTTACCTTTCCTCTAAATTACCCCCTAAGGTAATTTAAAATGAACCAAGCCATTTGGGATTCTAAAGGGGATATCTTCTAACTGTCTTCATGAACCTTATCAGAGTCGATACCTTGAACTATAATTTCCACAAGATTTTAATTTCCAGTTGAACGTCAACAGTAACAACAGTGGCTCCCACCGCCTCCAAGTAAAGTATGGTCTGGCTGTCAGCAGAAAGTGTGGGTGTGGTCTGAACCAGCTCTGTTAGCCTTGCTCTTTTGAATTGTAGGTTTCTGTACTTGAAAACTGTATGAATTAGGATATGATTAGTCCTGTAATTCTAATTATTAAGAAAGTTTCAGGATGGAGCCAACTGCCCACAGCCAGGTAAAAAGAAAAAAAGTAACAACAAAAAAAGTCTGTGAACATATTCTTCATTCTCTTGCATAGATTCAATACATATATAAACTCAAATTCTGAGATATGCTGTGGAATTTCTGGGAGTGTTTGCTTACAAAGTTAAAGTGAAATGGCCAGTAAAATGCTCTTAAACTGAATATGTGAAGAATTTTCAGTTGAGAGTTAATATTCTTACCATTCATAGAACAGCATTGGAGTCATTCTGCCCCATCAAGGACTGACAGCAGGAAGTTAGTGCCTGAACTCAGTGCCAGGAGCAGGCCATGTGCAACCCATTTTTATGTTTTAAGTGCTTCATAATCAGACACAGTTTCAATTAGGAAAGTTGGCGTGGGTTTTTCATTTTCATGTGGTATTTAGTCAAACTCTAAGGGATAAAAATGGAAACCAGCAATCCCTAGGGGAATCAAAAATTTTTATTTATCCTGGAGGCCACTGGGCATCAAAGACCAACTGGATCTTTGAGCTGTTTCTAAATATGGAAGAGAGTTCCTGAATCTCTTCTCAGGAGATTCTATGTGCAAATACTGGAGATTGCTGGTCAGCTGAATCATACCTTTTTTTTTTCCCATTAATAGAGTGCAGACAAACGTTCTTTCTTCAATGAAGTAAAGTGTACATTACTAATAAATAACACAAGTATTTTTTAAAAAATAATTACTTTTACAAAAAGTATTTAACCACCCAATCTTCCAAATGTTCCCTCTGCGGCTTCCTTGTAACCTTCCATTCTTTAGTGCTTGGACGAACCTGAATCTACCCACTTGAAAGTCAGTCCGTCAATCAGAGGGCCAAGATCCATCCTAAATTCTAGGATACCAAGGGGGTAGGTTCTGAATTCACAGTCAAATGAGAGAAAGAGCTGTATAATCAGATAAAAATTGCCCATGGTAGCTAGTGCCTACAACATAGTCTTTGTGCTGAATATCACGGGGGATTCATAGGATGGAGCCGTAAATTCTGCTGGCGGGAGCATCAGTGAGGAGCAAGCATTTGAGTGGGACTTTGCAGGATAAGAGGGCTTTGCCTGGCAGACACAACAGGGGGAAGAGCACTCTCAGGAGGGAAAACTAGCCAACGGTTGCACTGTCTGTTCAGAGACCATGGGGCAGTTCTCTGCGGCTGGAATGCAGGTGGTGTTGAGGGGAATGGCAGAAAATGGAGTGGGTAGGTCTGCTGAGCCAGCCTCTAGTGGATTCCATCCAGTGTGTCAAACCCAGTTGCCGGGGCAGCATCCTGTGCCAGTGCTTTTGGAGGCAGCTGTTGGAGGGGGTGTTGGTACAGGAGTGCTTCTGGATCATTTTCTTCTAAGATGAGCATTCATTTTTGCCAGGGCAAGATTGCTGAGAAAAGATAGAAAGACATTTCAAAATATCTTTTTTCCATTCCTTGACTCCAACAGGACTAATTTATTATATATTTTGAATAACAATAAATTATTTAATAATAAAAAATAAATGCATCTTAAATTTTAACTAAAATTATCATTTTACTGATATGTTGCCTGTGGCTTAAAAACTATGAAACATTCTTTTTTTCACTCTTTTTAGCTGTACAGTACATACACGATTCTATTTTTTTTTCAGTAAGTGTGATTCATCCAATGTATGAATACATGCCATTCAATTTCATTTAATGCAAATTCAATAAAATTTATATACCATAGTATGATATGTATCTTTAAGCATAATAACAAGAAATCATATTTTTATAATGCTTATTAATTAAACACAGTTTTAAAATAACTTGGTGATTAGGAATGCTTTCAACTGCAAATAATTAAAAATTCACTTCATACTGACTTAGACAAATAAGGACTCATTTGTCACCCCAAACTGGCAGTCTGAAGAATGGCATTTTCTGGTATTGATGCAGCTGCTCAAAATGCCATCCTGAACCAGAATGTTCTAAACCATTATCATGTTGACCAACTGTGTTCATGTTGGTGCCTAATGGTTACAATGTGATTGCTTTGGATTTGGGCACCACTATTGTGTGCAAGGCAGGTCAAAGGGAGAAAAGGGTCAGTCTAAGCCTTTTACACCCACGCACTCTTCACCCATGTTTCTTTGGCCACTCTTAGCTGTGAAACAGTCAGCCTTGACTAACGATGAATATCTGCTTGGCTTCTCTTTAGAGTGGATAGTGACAAAATGAAGATGGTAGGAAGCAGTTCACTTGTGAATGAACCAATACAATGTCTGCCAAGAAGAAACCATTACCATTTTTTCTGTTTTACAGATGGGGGAACTGAAGTTTGGAAAACTTCAGTCTCACACAAATTGTGAGAATTGCACAAATTCACATAGCTTGTCAGTGATAGAAACAGGACACGAACTCATGCTTTCTGACATTATATTTCAGACCTCACAGCTTTTTCTGAAATGCTTGCTCCTAACCAGGATTTATTGCCTTAGGAATATTCTTGACCTTCCCCTTTGTTGGGGAAGCTTAAAAAGACATATGCTGAGATCACCTAGATGAGTTCCGGGGGCTTAAGGACCACACTGGCTACTGCGGTTCTGGTAGGACTCCTCTCTCCTGTGCTGTTCTTGGATACAGATGCTTCTGAATTCCTGCATCCACCTAAGGCCCATCTCCACAAGGGGCTTTCTGTATTTTCTTTTATCTTAGGAAATACTTTGTTTCCCTTTCATGGCCTTTCTCATAATTGCATGTGGGATTTATTTAATCCTATATTTCCCTATATTAGTTGATGACAAACATTGTGGGTGATCCTTAAGGCAGGGAGGATTTTTGTTGGATTTAAGTCTAACCCCCCTAATTCCTAAGATAGCTTCTAAATGCTGATTGATTCAAGGTGCATATCCACAAACTATCAAGAGCTTAGAAATTCAGAATGCTGCTCCTGTGGGCAATGGTACTTGATACTTCATGGTACTCAGTACATAACACTGGAGATGGGCTTCTATGATCACTGTAACTGTAATAACTTGTATTGAGTATTAATAGTAACTAATTGCCAAGAATTATACATAGACATAGATTTTCCAGATGGACATAAAGGTCAATAAACTTTGTTTTTAATATGACCAATCTTAATTTGTATTTAGAGTCCCAAACAACCTAGTGGCCAATTACCTGATTTTACCAATTCAGGCTAATCTCAAACACATCAGGACTTTCCTCAACAATTTAGAATTGCTCCTTCTGTCCTCTGAAAGGTGTCATCAGGGCTGCAGGCGGGGCATTAAGTCATCAGAGATATCCTTGGTGGTGGCTCCTGTCTACTGCCACCATCAGCTAAGATGGAACTCGTCCATCTGGCCTTGGTTGGCCATCTCTGGCTGTTGGTGGTGCCTTGTTCATCCCTTATCATCAGGTCTTTGCAGGGGGCTTGCTATCCCTCCCAGTGTCAGAGGTCCTCAGTTGTGGTGGCCTTCTATCAGCAATGTCTGTGTCTCTGTCAAGGACAAGAACATTTCTCAGATGCTTTTGTATGCTCCTCTAAGGCTATGAGAAGCCCAGAGGATGACTTAACTCCCTCTCTTTCCAGACATACATTGCCACCATGACTGTGCTTTCTGTCACCCACCAAAATGCTGCAGGGGTCTTCTCTACCATGTTTGCAACCTCCTTGGTTCACAGGTCTCCTCCTGTCCTAGGTCCCCCTGCCCTCTCCCTAATCACACACCTGTGACTGTCCACCGTCTCAGTGATCTTCCTTCCCTCAAGCTTCTCCTCTCTCAAGCTTCTTTCCGGATTCTCCTCTCAAGTGTCTCCTTGCTCAAGCTGCTTCTCTCTCCAGTTTCGTCTTCCTCCTCTTCTCCCCTCAAGGTTCTCCCTTCTATACCAGGTAGCTTTTGGTTAGAGTAGGGAGGCTATTTTTAGATGAGACTGTTTATAGTTACTTGGGTTTAAAGCAAAATCCAGTTTCTTAGCTTGGGTATTGAAGTATAGCATTTCTTAATTTTTTAGGGCAAATCTTATCTTACATATGAATCTAGTAGATTTTGTGTTGACTTAAAAATGTTTATCTTTGATTATTCCATGTTTAATCCTCAGTTACTTACTAAATTCCCCTGAAAAGTTCCTTCCACTTACAAGTATATTTACTTTTTTAATTTTATCAAACTGAAATTACAAACATTTCTGATTGTCTCACTCCACAGCCCAAATATGGAAGCCTTAACAATCTAACAAATAGATGCTCCACAGGTTGCAACGCTACCTACCAACCTGATACACCTGAGTTTACAGTTACAACAAACCATATTGGACTAGTATTTAAACACTGTTTATAAATAATTGCAGTCACATTTTAAAATTAATGTACCAATCTATGATGTTAGTTTTTGTTGAACATTTCTAATTATAACCATGTATTTAAATAACAGATTTCATATTATATAAGGTCACCTTCAGAGGCAGATGGACCCCACCCAAAGTTTGGTTTGGATGTTGATACTGTTGATGTCACACCCACACCAAGAGGGCATGAAAAGATTATTCTTTACATTATTGATGTCTCCAGGAAATTCAGGGAAGGTCTCTCAAGCACATTCAAAAAAGCTCCAGGGAGCCAGGAAAGGAGACTGGCCTTAGTTTCTATTATGGCCAGGGCTGTGGCTGGGCTGAGGGTTCCCACAAGCAGACAGGCATATGCACAGATTTCATCTCTCACTGGTGCCAAAGGAGGGAGCACCCAGGCTTTCTTATCATCTTGCCTAGCTGTGGGGCACAAGGGAAAAGGGAAGAGTCAGGCTTGGTGGACGCCAGCAGCAGTCCAACCTCACAAATTGGAGTGAGACCTCGCATTGCTGTCATACACTCATAAACATTTCACTCACTTTGAATAACAAAGAAAACACACACAAATGATAATGTTGATTTGGGATTTACATGTGAATCAACTCAACTCAAAAGTGTTCATTCCATGGGTTTAATTGATGTTGGCATTCTTTTCTGTCCTATCTCTGTCTTCTCTGGGCCCACAGACTCTGAAACAGCAGGTAATATTCAATTTTTTCAGGATGGCTGAGCCTAAGACTGGGGGTGAGGGTGCAGCTGACTCAATTAACATTCCCTTTTTGATGTAAAATGGTCAAATTTGAAAAAGTAGGCCTATATTATTTCAAAAGCACTTCAGAAATGTTAAAAATATTTTTTCTTTGTGGAAACTACTGGATATTATGAGAACATTTTAGACTTTTCCCTACTCTAATATGTGGAAATAGTAGGGTTCCAAGGAGCCCTCACCCCTTTTAGTGCTTTTAGTGGAGAATAGTGTTAGAAGCCAACATTGCGATGGTTGAGAGTCACATCAGATTTTTTTTTTTTTTTTTGGTGTAAACCTGATGGGGGAATTTGTGGTGTCACTGGGAGCCTGGATGAAACCCCAGCCAGGTTTTAGAGACAGATGAAGAAAATGTATATTTTTCAAATATCATGAGTTTTTACTGATGTATCCCTTTTACCTTGAATTTTACTAAATCCTTTTTTTGTTCAAAACATTTTTGCTAAAATTTGCCTTTTGAAAATGTTAGCATCTCACCCAAGCACTAATCATATCCTGTTATTTTTTGTCTTTCACATATATATGCCCACAACACATTTATGTATTTTTCAGTATCAATTTAGACATCAATATTTTTGAGTACGTTTTAAAAAGAAATTAAAAATAATATCAAAAGTTCAAACCATGAACCTGTTAGCCATTTAAGCTTTTGTATAAAAATCTAAATTTTTGTATCAATTAAAATATAACCAATTTGTATTTTGAGAACATCATAACATTTATTAAATGGCAGACACAATACAAGAAAAATATAAAAAAATGAAAAAATATTAGCAAAGCAAATATACACAGTGAACAAAACATGACCAAATTGAAGTCATTCTAAAAATTGAAGGTTGAATTAACATTCAAAAATTAATCAATATAATTCACACATGAAGAGAAAAAATATAATCTCAAAAAAGGTAGAAAAAGGTATTTGATAGAAATCAACATCTATGTTGTGTTAAGAA